>JAJGRX010000146.1:0-117500 GCA_025461125.1 Carex kokanica
CCCCCCCCCCCCCCCCCCCCCCCCCCCCCCCCCCCAGTTTATTCTGTTCTCGTTCGATCTTTATACTTGTTCTACACTCTTCTTATCTTGTTTTCTTTAAAACAATCAGAAACTCGTTGGTGCTCTTATCTCGTCGTCGTGTTGCTCTTCTCTCCCTAAAGAGTATTCTCTCTTTTTATTTCTTTACCTTATTCTTGTTTAATTTGCTGCCGAATCTAATAATTTTACATCTTAGATCCAAAATGCCCGGGCAAACTTGGGGATGCTTTACTTCAGTTCCAGAATTTTTTCTCCCCTTCGCAACCATCTGGTGAGTTCTTTTCTTTTTCTGTTTAAATCTGGTTTTTTTTAATGTAATTAGTTAGCAACAATGAGCTAGAAATCTTGTTTTCTGTTTAAATCTGTTTAATGTTGAAGTTGAGTCCGTATCATCCCTGGCACCTGAGAATCCACATCCCCTCAGGTTACCTGACTGAGTACAATTGAAACGGACGGCCATGATCCGTCTCTTACTTGGCACGAATCTCAAAGCACACATAATACTGGCCTCTTGCGCCATCCCGAATAGGCGCCGGCTGAGAGTAATCTGGGCCGTCGATTTCAATTGTGTTGAGTCAGGTACCTAGGAAGATATGGATTGGTGAAGCTTTAACTGAGTTCGAGAGAGGATAAATTGTGAAGTTTTGATTTGAGAACCGAGCAGATTGGTGATTGGTGTCCTAAAGTTGTGTTACTATAAGAGAATGCACAATATAATGCAATCAAGCTTGAATAAAAGATCATTTCTTTCTTTCTAAATTCTCTTACAGATTTTAATAGAATTAAAGAATAGTATGGATATAATCTTACTGTTAATTTTTTGTTTTACAAATGGTAGGTCCTCGAAGGATTATGCCCCCCCCCACCTACAAGCAGCACTCAATCCACCACTGTGCCGCCTTTGAGGCAAATGGTGGAAATACCTCTAGGTATAGACCTTCCAACACAAATTACTAGGTATAACATGGGTAATATAATGACTGCCATAGAATCTGGTAGAGAAATCGGTGAAGGTGATACATCCATAGTTTTTTATGGAGTATTGGAGGGAAGAGATGTAGCAATTAAGCGATTCAAGCCAAATTATGGCCAAACATTTGAGGTGAGAAATTTTGCTGTGTGTTAATTAAATCATGGCTTCAACCTGTTGGTATAATGTTTAATTTCCCAATTTTTTGTTTCATTTATATGTGATTTCAAGGAATAACTAATTAGTTCTGTTTTAAATTTTAGAAAGAACTTAGGATTGTCTGTACATTAGACCATCCTAATATATTGAAGATGGTTGGCTATAGCTATGGAGGAGAAGATAAACGATACATTGTGTATGAGATGATGGAGAGAGGCAGTTTAGATCATCTGCTATTTGGTAAATCAATTCTAAAATTTTTATTTAGTAGTCTAACCACTATTTTAGCTACTCTCTTTGATGACCAGAATTTAGGCCTGTTAGTCAAATATAACAGGCCCTGTTCATGTTCGGCCCGAAATAAAAGAAATTTAAATGAGAAAAAAATTACAAATTAAAAGATATTGTAATACTTGAGAAGCTTTGTTTATAACACAAGCCGCCTAACAGTAGACATTTTTTTTGTAAATTTAAACAACATTGATAGTAAACGACCCGCAAGGTATGTATCTTCACCACCGCCCAGACCAGCCACTCCAACATCATCGTCAGATTTCCAATAAATACTAATTACCAATAAAAAATTAAGTTAAATTAGGTATGCTGGTAATGTGATGAATGTGCATATTCCACCTGCACTATTGATACACAAAAATAATAAAGATAGGTAACTATGTTTGTCTCTTCAGGAGTGATCGTAAAAGGAGTTTAGGATATGGTTTTAGCTGTGTATTGAGGTTTGAAGATCGATTTAGGTACTTAGGTTCTTGAGTTTCCCGGTTTCAGTTTTTGACAGGGCTTGGGATTGAATTTTCTTAGGAATTCAGTTAGTTTCTTTTCATTTGAGTGTATGTTTGTAGTATTGGCTTTGTTTGGGAGACATCCAGGTTCTAGGTTTAGATCGAATTGAGTTGAGGGCTGCAATTTAGATATGTTGGTCCTTCTCCTTGGTGTGGCCAAATGTATTTATTTGTTTTTCAATTATTCTTTTTGGTTTTACTTTTGGACAATAACAATTTAAAAATAATAATTGCAGGAGGAGAACATACGTTAACATGGAAAGAGAGGTTATGTGTTGCATGCCAAATAGCACGTGGGGTGCACTATCTCCACCACGGAATAGATGGAGAAATGGATTTAATCCATCGTGACCTAAAACCCGATAACATACTTTTGGATAAGGTACAAACCTTGAGACTATTTCAAGTATTGTTCCTTCTTTGATCAGGCACAGACCTATAACATTTTTACTTGATCTTTTTTTACCAGGACTTAAATGCCCATATATCTGATTTGGGTGCTGCGGAGAATATTCTGAAAAATGATGTCACCCAGGTTGTGGAAAGCTTACTAGGCACCCCAGGATACATAGATTATCACTATCATAATTCTGGTAATTTAGATGACAGTTATTTTTAACAATTTGTTTTAATATTTCTTGCAACTTGTTTTAACAATTTCATTTTATGGTTTTTTGCAGGGGACGTAGCTCGAGAAACGGACATATTTTCTTTCGGAGGTATCCTGTGCGATATGCTAAGAGGAAAAATGTGGTCGGGAAAGATGCACCGAGTGAATTTACCGATGTGGAGATTAAAAAAATGCTGGATGTGAACCTGTTAGAGGTGCCTGCTGATCATATTCGAGAGGTGATGTTTTTGTGGAAAGATTGTAGAGGGCACATTAGAGAGAAGAGGCCTTCAATTCTAGAAGTCATCGAGCGTCTCGAGAAATTGAGGCACTATGAAATTATGTAACTAACATTTTTTTAGATAGCATGTGGATTTGGGGTTTTATGAAATTCTGTGACCAGCATTTTTTTTTGTTTTGTTTTGTTTTTCGTTCGGAGGTAACTAGATAATTTCAATGAATGATAGCATAGGGTTTTAGGCTTTTGAGTAGAATTGTAAAGGAGGTTTCCTCCACTTTAGAAAAGGGTTGCTACTGATCTTCTTCTTTGCTTTGCCTGTTGACATTCATTCATTAGGAAATGATATGCGCACCAAAGTTGGTCGAAGTTGCTCGATATTGTGGTCATTAAATTTATTTTCAAAACCAATTTATTTTAATGAAATCAACATGTCATCTTACTACGATATTACCGTTTTTCTATGAAATGATTTATGTAAAATAAAAATTAAGTTCTGATCTAAAATGTATGAAGGCCAGATATCTTTGTTCTTTTGTGCTAGCTGAATCAAACATGATATAATTATAAAACAAACCGTTAGTATTTACAAAACCATATTAAATTGTGGTGTAATATATGATCAACGTTTTGTGCCCAAACTCATATTAAATGATGCAAAGAGAAAACTATAATATTATGCTTTCGTTCAAGTACGCGCGGTCTAAATCCTTGACTTTATAAAACGGTTTGTGAAATGGATGTTAGCACGAATTTCAAAGCAGACGGACGATGTGCTTCTAGTTTAATTAGTATGCAAAATTAATTACCAGTCTTAGAACTGACAGGCAGCAATATCAATTAAGGTGCTTCAAGAAACTCTACTAAGTTAACCTAACCCCACAAAAATCTGAGTTCAATTAAAAGGATAATGATTTTTGTGAATAAACAAGTTATTTTTTTTATATTTTTTAAGATATAAAGATAGAATACTGACCTTTTAATTTTATTTAATGTTCATAAAAATAATTCAATCTAGATTTCAAATCCACGATCTCCTACGTACGAGCATAGTTACCTCCGAAGGAAAAAAAAAAAAAAAAATGCTGGTTACAGAATTTCATAAAACCCTAAATCCTACAAACCCAGAAGAAAACGCACCCAAAATTTCTTTCTTAAATGAACTAATCAATCAATCGATATAAATTAGATAAATTCTACAACCCCCCCTAATTTTATTGTAAACCAATCTATATATGTATACATTCTACATTCTATTTATCAATAAAAAAATGTAGCTCTGCACTATAATTTAGGCCTTTTCTTTTCTAATCTAATATAATTTTAGACTGAGCTTGAGTTTTAGGCCTGAGATGGGGCTTTAAATATGGTTTGTTTTCTTAGTTGGGCTCATGTGGGATACCAGCCAGCTCTTATGTACTGGTAACAATACCAACTGAAAATTTGGACTTGACTCAATTTAAATGTTACTGGATTGGTGTTTATTTCCATACACATCTTCATGGTATTTTAGACCGACATAGAGTTACATTTATTTTTTTCTGAGTGAAGGAAGGCCTAAGGCCGCCCTAATTACCATAGCCAGTAATAATAAGCGTGATTTTCAATTATATTTTCTTTTTGTTTGCCCAAGGTGATATTCGATGATCATCGTGATTTTCAGGTGTGAACCTTGTAGCTAGCTAGCTAGTAATATATGCTTATTAAGCCACTTTGAAAATTTCTGATCACATGGTTCAGAATTTGGTTGCACTGTTTTTACTATTTATCCGGATCAGCAATTTTCAAAGTAGTTTAATAAATAGTAAAAAAATTTCAAAAAATGTAAACTTTGGTCTCCAAGTACATTTCAATATGGAGATCAACTTGAATGGTTTGGATCGACCGTTTGGACTTTAAAAATCCAAAAACGACTTGTTAGCACCGAGAGCTAAGAACTACCACTTTGACCTTAATCACTCTCTCTCTCTCTCTATATCTTTACTCCTTATAAAACCACCTTGAATTTTAGAGGAATGAGGAGGCTATCTTCCTAGAGAAGATCTCAGCCTCACATTCAATTAATCTCAACCATTCATTACTGTTTGATTTTATACCTTCTATTTTCATGTGATCTTACGTGTAGAAGTCTAAAATTAACTATAAATCTACCCGTTTCAATACAAAACATAATCTCTACATTAATATTTACAACATAATTTTTTACTATTTTTCTCTGTTACTGCGCGTTCCCACTTCCAACACATATTTCTATAATAAAAATTACAGTATCTCTGTTTTTATTTCATTTGTTCTGTTCAGATTTATCTCCTAGGTCTAGATGTTCTCCTCTCCCAACATTACTTCTCCTCTCCCAACAAATACGCCTTGGCGAGATCCAAGGTTCAAAGCTGCCCAAAAGAAAAACCGCCTGGAAGTCCGAGGACTCTTAGTACCGTATCGAACTAGCAACCTTCGCGCCAAGCGCCGACTGCCCTTGTCCCTTCCCTAGGTCAAAATCAACGGAGCTGCAACCGCGCGCCTCGATCTCTTTCCCCGTTTTCTCCCTTTTCTCCTTCCCGATGACTTCCTCCATAATGGACAACCGCGCGCCTTGATCTCTTTCTCCGTTTTCTCCGTTTTCTCCTTCCCGACGACTTCCTCCATGATGGATTACACAGGTAAATGCCGCACGCATTCCAATTTCAGAAGTTAACCGACTCTTCTCTCTATATATATATATCAAATTCAAATTGGTTTTTCTCTCAAATTGTAGCTGTTGTTTTCTTTGCGATTTGCATTTCCACAATCACCCTCATACCCTCCTGCTGCACATTCGTTAATGTTCCAAGGAAATTGGAAGGTACCGGCACAATGTTTCTTTATTTTTTCTTTATTTTGCGTTTGGGGTTTACTTGATTATACTAAAGAAATTGGAAGGTACCAGCAGAAATTATCGAGGTACTGGACACATATGTATGGTACTACAACGCTTGCCAACCACAAAACATGGACAAGATATGTAAGATCTAACTACATTTCCCAACATTGCTCGAACAAAATATAAAGACCTGAACCATGGTGAGTTAAATATAAGGCTTATCACCTTTTTCCTTACTGGTACCAGATGGTACCAGTGCTACTAGCCTCCTGGTATGTCTCTGGTACAGATCAGTAACTGGTCTGAAAGTTTCCAGTTCAACAGTATTTTGTTCCAGTATTTTCAAAATTAAACTGCTCATAAATTTTGATTGACAAATGATTTTTGAGATATTGTTTTACAAACTGCAGTATTTTTAGTGCACTTCTATACCAATAGATTTTCTGATAATAATTGTTGAAAACTGTAAGAAATTAATTCATAATGAGGTACAAGTTCTTCAATTTTGTACTCATGCTTGGTCAAGTTGGTACCAGTAGATGATTAAACTCATGTTTGCATTCTAAATTTTTCAATTTTGAGTATATATATGTAACAACTATCAAATTTCACTTCTTTCCTATAAAGTATATTTGATCAAACCATTATTAATCATATAGGATGGATGTAAAGTGTTGCATAAGCATTGATAAAGATTTGTAATTTGCGGGAATTGATTTTAAAGGGAATTAAGGCCAGTTCTATTATTTGGTTTATATTGTTTGACAAATTTATTTGATTCCTTGCTTCAGTGTGTCATTTTTGCAACTAACCCAAAATTGTTTCCTTTATATTTCTTTATTTTCTCAACCTATTTAGTGCTAAGCTGATTTTTCTCAACTACAGGAATAATAGGTGTTAATTTTCCAATTTTTCATGTCTTACCCCCTTTTTCCCAACTGGTACCCGTTGATACCAGTGTTAATTGCTTGCTGGCATGTCTCTGGTTATATCTAGGTGCAGACTCCAGGAGCTTGCCTCTTTATGTAAGATTATTATACATTAATCAACTAATCATGATTGTTTATTGCGAACAAGCAGACCTACACTGACAATAATAGTATATCAACTTTGAGGGTGGGTTATTTCTTAAAAAGGTGGAACCCATAATCCCATATGCTAAGGGCCTGTTCGGCTGTTCAGCTTCCTACAGTTTTTAATTGGATTTTGGATTTTTTTTTCATTTTTTTTTCCCGACAGCTGTTCGGAAGGCTTAAAATTTCCCCACAGTCTGTTCCCAGTATCATTCTCCACAACTACAAATCACGGGAAAAAAAATATCAAGTCAGAGTGAATATTTTTTTTCCCACCATCCTTTGTCTCACTCTCTCCTCTCTCTCGCTATCTATCTCTTTTCTCAATTTGTTTCAGCGGGAAAAAACAAGTTACGCGGGAACACGAGCGAAAAGCAAATAAGAATTTAGCGCGATAAAAGACGAAATGGGTTGGAGAAGGTAACACATTTTGCTAGAGAAAGACGTAGAACCATGGTTGGAGAAGGTAAACGAACAAAATCTCACAATTTCATTTATTAAATTGCTGGAGATGCAATAACTAAAGGGGCTTATCTACACTGAGCCTATTATTTACTTTGAATTTTTTGATTTCCCTTCTAAAAGATATGTTCACAAGTGATGATTGATGTTGGATTTTGTGTTTTCTTTATGAGATTGATGCTACGACTTATCTATGCAAGGTGTGCAAATATCTAAGTGTTTTGACATAAATTTTTGAAATAAATGCATGAAATATATGAAGCACTGATTTAGATGTGTAATATGCTTTGTTTGTAATGTGCACAAAAGGCGTTTGATAAAATGCCTTTTTTGTTATCGGAAGCATAGAGTAAGCATAGCCTATTGCTTTCCAATCATCATTTCATTTCCCATAACCATATATGATATAAGGAAATATCAAACCAGCACCTGAAATGGAAGACCTTTTCCATAGCGATCAGGGATAAAGGTCTCCAGGCTTGGATTATTCATTCTATGGAACGGGCAAGAGGGACTCATCTTTGCAGTGCTCACTTGGCGGGCTCTTATCATACAAATTTGCAAGAAAAGTTTTTATTTTTATATATCTTACCATCGACAAACTGCTCTCTTAATTTTGATTGATCTTATTAGATTTCATATTTAGTTATTCTATTTTTATTATGCCATGTTGAGTCGGTCTCTTCTGTAACTTCTAGGTGCCAATGTGCATACATCTATGTAATATCAGTAAAGCTTAATTTTGTTCTTAAACCATTCTCATTTTGTGTTACGAATACTATGTACTTGTATAAGGAGCTATGTTTAGGTGTGGAGAAGATTAGTTTTAAATACCTAAGTTCCCAACTAAAATCTTGTATTTCTATTGGTACATGAAACCAACAATACCATTCACCGAAGTTAACTACTTACTTTAAATAGAGTAAATTTCACTGCAATTATGGTAAACATGAAAAAATAATCTTCTATAGTTATTGTTATGTTATTATTTAATTCATTTATTTAATTGAATTATTGATTTTATTAATAAAGAAAATTGTATAATATCAAACAATTTAAAAAGAAAAATATGATTTCTCGCAACTAATCCCGTGGTACAACCGAACACTCATTTCAATATATTCTCATAATCAATCACATGCGTACCCGTGCCCATGGGTTCCCACTTTTTTAAAAGTGAGTTCCCATTCCCATCACATCCCATCCCGTGTAATCCTGTGACGTCCGAACAGGCCCTAAGTGTAAAAAGGTGGGGATAAGTGGGAAATGAAATGGAGAAAGCATTTGATAGTTGGAGACTTGGAGGTGAGATGGAGAAATATTTTTGATAGTGATCACCTTTTCTAAGTGATTTTGTTGTTGTAGCATTTCCTTTCAACTAAATTGTCTAACTGTCAATATACTGACACCAGTGATTTCTTGCAGAACATTGCAATTAGCTAATAGAAAGAGGTTTCTAGGAGTTTTTCTGACTAAATAGGCGATTTACAGTTGTCCTTGCACCTCTTTACATGTACTCTCTTCCTTCTTTTTATTTTTTAGATAGTTCATTTAGTTTTGTTATATACCAATATTGGCTTGTTTGCTTGCTTTAACTTGGGATATATCAGTACTGGCACGTGAAAACAAAGAGATCGATCTAATTCAGTTCCCTCTTAATTCTTAAATAAGAAATGTGATCACTCTAATTCAGTTGCCTTATGAATATCCTGCTATACACAGTCCCTCTTAAACTTTGAAGTGAACTTGATTTCAGTTTTTAACCTTATTCATGTTTGTCCCTTTACTATGGATCAATAGTTCTAAATATTACTATTATTTGTTTCAAGTTTTCTTGTGCTGTCTTTTCTTGATCTTGATGATATCATTTTGTACATCAAATTAGTTTCTTCCAAACTTGATGAATTGTTTCAAAGCAATCATCTGTTTCATGTTGCAATTTTATTAGTAGTCATATGGCCTTTTATGGAGATCTTGAGTTCAAACAATAAAATAGAATTACTAAGTGATAAAATATTTTTATAAAATATTGTTAGTGCTGATGTTTTTGCTTATAAGAAGTTAATGTTATTTGCTTTATTTGCTTTATTTTTGCTTCAAGGGTACATGAGAAATTAATCATATTTTATTTCCAATGATTTTTTTTACTGTATGTTTCTGACTTTTTTTTTTGGTGCATAAAAACCATATTTAAATAAAAACAGCAAGTATACGTGATCTTATAGTTCATATTTTAAACACACATTTTCTCATTAATTTTGTTAATAAGTATACGTGATCTTATAGTATACTTATAGTATATATATGAACAGCAATTGTGCGAAGTTTCATAATTTTTACCATTTTATTTCTATTTTTAAAGGTGTCAGGAATGCAGAGGGCATAATTGTAATATGTGCAGTATAATATGCTGTTTTTCCATTTTTAAAGTCTAACTTTGTAATTAGCTAGAAAATAGTAGAAAAATCCAAATGATGCAAAGTTTATGTCTATTCTGTGTGCCTTCAAGTCTTCTACATGTTGGTGTAGTTTATTTTACAATCTGATTCCTAGATCAGCCTGCACTGGCTGTTTTAACAGATCAGGTCATTTCACCTCTTTTTTATGCTTGCATTGTACCAGTAGAGTTTTAATTGGTTCTAACTTGAATATTTAGTATTATATCTTATTGAGTACGATTTCATGCTCAAATCTGTTTAGAAAAGGGTTTATGAGAACACCATGAGTTGATAGCTCTTGGATTGGTTATAGTTTAAGTAGGCAGTCCCCTTTCAGTTTAACAATTATGTATTCTCACATTCTTTTAAAAATTTATTCTGCATGTTGATCTTACATAAAGTCAACACAAAGTTTTACTGTTTTTTCACAACAAATTTGTAAATAAACACAAAGTGATGACCTTTTCGTATAAATAAGAGTTTCTTTATGGCAGTCGAGCAATGGGTTTTAAGGTGGAAAAATTTGCTGAACTTCATTGTCTAAATTACTTATGGTGGGATATGAATATCTTGCGAGTGCATTTCATGATGAAGACTCGTCGTAATAACATACTTTATTTAATCCTCCTAGATAATGATGTAAGAATCGCATTATTCTTTTAATTTGTCTTATTTAGTTATACTATTACGTACATGTTGTTATTATATCGAGTTCCATGTTGCATCTTTTAACACTTTGTTCTTTTAGAGAGAGAAAATGTTAGCCATAGTTCCAGAAGAGATGAAATCATATGTAGAAAGCAGAGTTCAAGTCGGAAATTTGATTTGTCTAAAGGATTTCCAAGTTGAACCGGCATTTCAAAAACGTATTACTTTTGATAAATCTAAAATACTGGACCGAGATTATCAAATTGCTTTTCACAAAGATACCACTATCATTCCTCTTCCTCAAAGCATGTGCAATTTTCCTCTTTACCCCATGGTGCCATCCATTGAAAAAATTTACGGGATCCAACGTGGCAATTATCTCATAGGTAACTCATGTTTCTACATATAGTTATTCAAAAGTTGTTAATGTTTCCAACCCATCTTACTTAATTTTAATGAACACCTTACAATTTTTATTTCCTTCTTTTAGATGTAGTTGGTCGAGTATGTTATGGACATAAAGTGGAATATCTTAATCGGGGTGGAGGATATTATGTACCCGCCCTTGAGATTTATCTACTTGACTGGACGTGAGTCACAAATATGGTGTTACTTATAAAAGTTATATGATATATGATATATATAGATGATTTCCCACTAACTTTGCATTGGTATTTCTCACATTAATTTGTTCAACTTCTTTAATTTTCCAGATGCAATATCATTCCATTGGTTTTGATAGGCTTACCTTTGACCAACCATGTGAGGATTGTTCGTGCATGTCATGATAAGTCTACCATCTTTGTCATTGGGTGAAAGTAATCCATCATACACCACGTACGATATTCATATCTGTCATTCTTTTCATTTTCCAGTGTTTCTCTCTTAGTAACGTATTAAATATGCTAAATATGATATTATTTGCAGTTAATTATCTGCAAGCCACATATATTCCAGTATTAATTTTGATCCAATGATGCCAGAAGTCTTGGTCTTGAGACATAGGTAATTGTAAGTTAAAAAAAACAATTATAATGTTGTTATCTCTAATAAATCGATAATATTTCTGATTAAAAACTTTCTTTAATTTGCACAGAATTAACATGCCTGTTTAATTATGCTTCTGGACTTAGTCAAATGATGTTTGGGGTTTAGGATATTAACATTATGGTTGTGCTTGATGTTGTCTTTTTTGTAGTTTTGTTGGGTAGCTATTTTTGTCAAATGCTGCTTTGCATTGTTATGGATGTGTGAAATGTTGAGACTTCAATTTTAATGTTTGAACTCATATTACATTATGGAGATGAATTTTCTATTTAATTTTTGTTCTGCCAATGTTTAGTATGTTCAATTTACAATAGTTCCTTTTTTTAATGACTTATTGTTGTATTGGTATAATAGTATTATGACAGAGGTTATCTTAAATGATCATATTTTGATAGGCATCTTCCAATTATGAATTATGACAGGCTGGTTATAACGTGTCAAATATGGTACTGCAAAAAAGAAAGAACAGAAGATATATGCCTATTTAATCTCAATTATATGTGACATATGTAAAAGATAATTGAAATCATTTAACAAATTATTTATTATGACAAATGGAAACTCATCATGTTGATTAATTTGACTAGGAGAAGCTTTAGAATTCAAAAAAAGTTATAAAAAAATAAATGCAACAAAAAGAAATAGTTATAAAAAAGTAGTTGTAAAAAAACTTGTAAAAAAAAGTTATAAAAAAAGAAATTCAAAAAAAAAAATGAAATCGCTGAAGCATATACAAATTGATTGAAAATTTGAAATATAATGCTATTGCTTTGCAGCTACATCATGACTAATAGTCTGAATTTGTTATTCGAGCAATTTATAAATTTAACTCAAAAACATGTAAACATGACCACATAATAACTATATATATTCATTTTTAAAAGAAATAAGTGTTACTCACTACTGAATTATAAGAACACATCCAATAAGTCTTATTCTTAAATGCAAGTATTCGCAATTACATTTTGTGATTCGTTTTTAAAAAAAATCCGATCATTTCCTAATTTTATAATTTATAAAAAACTTTTCTAATTAAACATGTTCCATAACAAAATCAGTCCACCGAGTTGGCTCGTGAGAATGATTTTTTTAAAAGTTGTTACTTGGATGGAAATTAAAATGTTCAATATTAGTACTTAATTACTAGTGGTCTTTCTTGAAATAGTGTATATATGAATGGTTTCTTGAAATATTGTATATATGAATCTTAGAATTAATACATCAGTTATGAAGTTAATATTATATTGTTGTCATATCATTGGGCAATCATAATTGAGGAGAGAATGACATCAAGCTCTTCTATAAAAAGAGTTTATATAGCAAGAAAAGATATGCAAACATGGATTGCACAAGTAAAGAGAAACGAAAGGAGCAAATGCGAAAGTACAACAACAAGCGAATTTATGGGTTGACCAGTACCATGGCAGCAGATGATTTGTACACAACTTCTAGCACTACAACTGGGAATGGACTATCTCATACTGAGGTTGGAATTGCCTCTATCAATCAAATACATCAGACCCAAAAAAAAAACAGTGCATGATATAGAAAGGAGAGAATATAACTAATGAACATTTAGATCAACACATTCTTGAAGGTAAATATTTTATTGTTGTTTAGTTATGATTTTATTTATATCATCATAAATAAGAATAATGTTTATTTATATTACATAACTCGTGATTTTTCTCATTTACTTGAACAGATGAAATTGAAGACTTAGATGAAAGTGATGATGTTGTCATCTTTTCATCAGAATTTGGAGGGGAGATTGAGAGTAATAAAATTGATTTTATTTTGAAATCGTAAAAATTTAACATCAATCTCGATAGAACTACATAAGTTTTATAATGATAATACGAGCTTTATTGTTGTAGTAGGTTTATTTGAAGAAGGGGAAACTAGCTTAAACCCGACAATCACAGTACCATCCACCAGAGATGAAAGCATGGACAATGACCCGTTTGATTTTGTATATCATGGCTTGCCTCCCTCACCTAACATTTTGCACAGGCAACGAGATTGCAAGTTCTGTAAAGCCAAGCGATTCCAGTATGAATTTCCTACCTTTTGTTGCATGAATGGTAAGATAGCACTTGCCTCAAATGAAGTTCCAGATGAGCTGTAATGTCTATTTACAACTGAAGAGCCTGATGGTGTGTCTTTCCGATATTTCATACGGTGTTACAATTTTCACTTTTCGTTCACATTGTTGGGAGCGACGGTAGATAAAAATTTGGCCAACATGAAAGGTGGTGTGTACACGTTTCGTGCTCACGGCCAGATTTACCATTTCTTAGATCAATTAGTTCCTCAAAAGGAACCGAAGTACTTGCAACTATACTTTTATGATACAGATGCAGAGTTCAACGAATGGATAGGACACCAAATCTTGATAGGAGGACTGTTGAAATATTTATGGGTGTTCTATCAAACAATCCATATGCACAAACATTTAGGATGCTTCGAGACATACCGACACTCGATAATTATCGAATAACACTAAAGGCATCTGTGATCTTGATCAAAGAACATATAACAAGCCAACCGCATCTCAAGTTGGTGCTGTCTAGGTCGAGGGAAATGGAGATCAAACATCGTACAAGAGGAGCATAATAGTGTACGATAGAAATAATTGTCCTACGAGAATTCAGTGCTATCATGGATGCTATGATCCATTAGCATATCCGTTGTTATCTCCCAATGGTGAGGTTGGCTGGCATAATGAAATCCCAATAGCTGAACAATCTGTGACTTCTACTTCAACATCAGAAATGGCTCATTTTGAAGAAGATGGAGGTACTTTTACTTCACATTTAGAAAAGAGAGGATAAAGTAACTAATAATTAAATGAACTTACATTTTTTAACTAACATGATGTATCTTTTTTATTCTAGAATGTTGTGACCCCAGAAAAAGAAGGAAAGTTTCAGCAAGAGAGTATTATTGCTCCAAGTTGCAAATACGATCAGAAAAAAAATCTGATCCTTGTGGGAGGAAGGTTATTTCAACAATTTTTGGTAGACATGTACATAAAGCTAGAGTCATGTCGTTTGGATTACCTAAGAAAGGAACAAAGCAAGATACGTGCAGACCTATACCAAGGGGAGGTGTGAGGTTCTCGAGTTGGCAAGCTTGTTTTGTTGCCGACTTCATTCATAGGTGGTCCAAGAGATATGCAGCGAAGGTACCTAGATGCTATGGCATTGGTACAGAGGTACGGAAAGCCATATATCTTTTTTACCATGACGTGCAATCCGGAATGGGATGAGATACGTGCTGAGTTATTGCCTGGACAAACAACACAAGATCGCCCCGACCTAACAGCTCGTATTTCGAGCAAAACTAGAGGATTTGAAGAAATTTATCTTTAAAGGTAATTTCTTTGGACATGTCGTAGCACACGTGTATGTCATCGAGTTTCAGATTAATTAATTTAGTTATCATCATTACATAGTTCAGATTAATTAATTTAGTTAATTTAGATTATCATTTGTACTATTTTGTATCAGCAGAATGTTTGATTTTGTGTTTATATTTATTTCTCTACTATCAAGACTTAATGTAATATGCTGCTGAATGAAATGAATGTTTGAGGGCCTTTTCAACCAAAAAAAAAAAAAAAATTGATAACTAAAAATTTTGTTTGCCCGTGGCGAAGCACGGGCACTTTGACTAGTATATTACAATAAGCGGATATTTTGTTGTCTTGTGGCTAGAAACAGTTGCTACTAATCAAATATAAAAAATATTAAATTAAAAAGGTTAGACTCAACTTGTGAGTTATCTGGAGTATAAATGTTTAGTATAAGATGACAAGTTAATACAGAATCAAATGCATGATTTAATTAATTAATTAATCTGCAGATTAATTAGTCTCTTGATTAGGTACGTAAGAACAAGTCGACATCTTCTTTGCTTATTGCCTATTTCAGAAGAAAAAGAGAAAGAAGCAACCCTCGACACAGAAAGAAAGAGAAAGAGAGAGAGAGAGAGAAGGAGAAAAATGAGGAAGAGAATGGATCCTGACCCGCTACTAGAGCAATCGGAGCCGTTGATCGGAGTAGTAGATTATTGAGGCCGTCCCATTGTGTCTCGTGCCTTCTCCGGAGGATGGCGCGCTGCCTTTTTTGTTTTAGGTAAATGAAGATTTATGAATTCCATTATCATTTTTCTCATGAGATATTGAAGAGAACAAAGGAGAAACATGCTTTGTTTTATCAATGACATTGCTTTTGCTAGGACAGCACAAATTGAGATAGATGGTGTTATTTTAAAAAGTAAAATTGCTCCTTTTTTTTTTTTCTCATGAAATATTGAAAAGAATAAAGGAGAAAAATATCTTGTTTGATCAATGGCAGTGCATATGCTGGGACAGGACGAATTGAAAAAGATTTTGATTTTTTTTTTAAAGTAAAATTGCTTGTTTTTTTTCCTTTTGAATTTTGAGAAAGTGGGTGTTCAGAACTTGAGATATATGGCAATGGGGGGCTTCATTTAAAAAAGTAATTTTAATAATTTGGGAAGCGCACATTATTATTCAAATAATTTACACCGAATGACAAGGTTTTGCAGCAAAAAGTATTCAATTTCTGATGTGGTAGTATTTTAAAATATTATTCTCAAGTTGGGTAGATTAACAATAAGCAGAATTTCCATCCTCTTTTTTTGGAAATTACTTGTTGATTTGGGAGGTTGGCTGCGATGCTTTGAAAAGTAGAGTGACTGTTTCATTTTCAAAATTCAAACAGTCAATTTAAACTGTTGAACATGATCTCTATATTATAATGTGCATTAGAGACCAAATTTTATATTTTTTAGAAATTTTGAAAATTATTATTTTTTAGAATATTGTAGACCATAAAATAATATTGATTTTAAAAATTGTAAAATTTTTAAAAAAATATAAAATTTTGCAAACAGTTTAGCAGTGTTCTAAATAGCGCGCTATAGCGGCGCTATAGCGTTTTTGGACCCCAAACGCTATGCTATGACATCAAAATGCGCTATTTGCGCTACGGCCGCTATAGCGCTATTTGCGCTATAAAATATGAGTTTTTTTTTTTTAAGCAATTTATATGGGTGTTAAATAAAGATAAAAAAAATCTCAAACCGAAATTGAATGTTTTGCTACTTGCTACAGATAAATCAATTTGAAATTGGGAATAGAAATTGAAATTTGAATAGAAAAAAAGTCCAAACCGAAATTAAAATTTGAATAGAAAAAGAAGAAGATTATGTCATGAATTATGATGCTTAAGATATTTTTAATAGGAAAAATCGATAGTTTATGATATTACTATGGATATTTTGAACCGCAATTTGGACTTTGTACGGGTTCAATATGAATATTATAATTTCTTAATTACTTTGGTGTTATTTATTGTTCTATGAGACTTTAGATAATGTTGATATTTAGTACAAATATTGAATATACGAAATGTAAAAAAAAAATGCTATTTGGAATAGCTTCCGCTATAGCGACGCTATTCGCTATAGCTTTTTTTTTCGCAGTCCCGCTACGACGCTATAAACGCTATTTAGAACCTTGCAGTTTAGTGAAGATCATATGAATGGTCGAATCAACTGTTTGAACTTTAAATTCACAAAATATGGACGAAAAGCAAAATAAATACTTTACTTCCCTAAATATGGTAGCCACCCTTGATTTTGGATATTAAACAAGCACAAAATTGAATTGCCTTTTTTTGTCCTTAAAAATACTACATTTATGTTGGTTTTCAATTATTGTAGGTTTGGAAACTATCTTAAGATTTGCATATTATTGTATTTCATTAAATTTAATATCATATATGACCGAATCACTTGGAGAATCAAATGCCTCTGCTGCTGCTATCAATACTTGGTCAGGTACTTCCTCAATGCTACCTCTCTTTTTGAAACAATCGTTATATCTTCGTTGTAAGTTTTCCATTTCTTCCTTCTCTTTTTTAAAACTAATTAAGAGGTAAAGTATTTCATCTTTTCAGGGGGATTTCATATATATTCTTCAAAAACTCTGATACAACAAAACATACAAAATACATAATTTCAATATTTTTTTAAGGACATACATAAAATTCCCCCTTTTTAGAAAATGTAGTTGCTGAAGTTAAAAAAATGAGAAATTATAATGCGAAACCACATAAATAAGAATATATATATTTTTATCAGTGTTCTAAATAGTGCGCTATAGCGTTTTTGGACCCCAAAAGCTACGCTATGACATAAAAAATGCGCTATTTACGCTTCGGCCGCTATAGCGGTACGCTATTTGGGCTATTTGCGCTATACAATATGGATTTTTTTTTTAAAAAGCAATTTATATGGGTTATAAATAAAGGTAAAAAAAATCTCAAACCAAAATTTAATTTGTTGCTACTTGCTACAAATAAATGAATTTGAAATTAGGAATAGAAATTAAAATTTGAATAGAAAAAAAGTCCAAACCGAATTAAAATTTGAATAGAAAAAAAATAGATTATGTCATGAATCATGATGCTTAAGATATTTTTAATAGAAAAAATCGATAATTTATGATATTACTATGGATATTTTGAACTGCAATTTGGACTTTGTACGGCTTCAATATGAATATTATAGTTTGTTAATTACTTTGGTGTTATTTATTGTTTTATGAGACTTTAGATAATATTGATATTTAGTACAAATATTGAATATACGAAATGTAAAAATAAAAAAAATGCTATTTGGAATAACTTCCGCTATAGCGACGCTATTCGCTATAGTTTTTTTGTTTTTTGCCTTCCCGCTACGACGCTATAAACGCTATTTAGAACCTTGATCTTTATTGATTTGGATACCATTTTGGTTCTTGATAAATGCGACAACCATGTGCTTGATGCGTACTTCGTAAGCGCATTGACCGCGAAAGACAGACAACTTTTGGATAGACTCGGTCCATGAATTATATCTTATATGTAGAGTTTGGATTTTCTCCGAGTAGATTAAAATGCTTTATTATTTTTTTCGCAATCATATATCATATATTTTTAAAAGTTTAAATAGTCAATTCAAATCGCTCAACGTCATCTTCATATTTTAATATGCTTGAATACCAATATATATATTTTTTGAAAATTATTTACTATTTTTTAAATAAGTACAGAAACACTGATTTTGAATGATTTAAAATTTTCTCAAAAACAATGATTTTGTTTCTATCTAAAAGAATAGAAAAAAAGTTAAAGAAAAATATAGATTGTCTTCAAGAACATTTTAATATGAAGATATTGAGTTGTTCGAATTGACAGTTTGAACTTTGTAAACAGAAATAATAATGCCAGACAATTGTATCTATGCTGCACGATCCGTGGACTGTTCTGATTCTGATCAGATCTCCACCCTTGATGCTATTTTTGGCAGAATTCTCCCAGATGGACGCTGTATGAACGCTATTGCTTCAAAGCCAAGTTATCTTAGTTATTTTTGGCTCAATCTAAGCAAACTTGGAGTGCACTCTAAGTTCCCATCTTCTGCACTACCTCAATTCCTCTCCCTCTCATTTAGGAAGGCTATAACAACCCCTATTATAATTGAGTTTAGTGTGAGTGTTTAATTGTGTTAACTCCATAAAATCGATTAGCATCTGTTGGTTTTGAGGCTACCCAAAGCCATTAGGCTTAAGCTGCGGAAAGACCGTAAAACAAAATTTTTTACTTCTAAGCCAAAAGGATTGTAGTGGTGTGTCAAATTATCTACCGAGAATTACAGACTTGTTCAATCATTTTCTTAGATTAAAAATCATAAATAAAACTTTAGTCATTCAGATCATAGAACAAGTGGTATGTCGGATAATTTATCGAGAGTTACAGACCAGATTGATCCTGTACAGACCCAAAGTAGTAAAATCGTATTTACTTGTATTTTAATCAGTTTATTGATCTACTCCTTTGATTGATTTCTAAAAATTAAATCTATTTAACAATTAAATAGATCAATATAACATTTCTTTACCTTGCTTCCAAATTCAAATTGGAATGCAGTCTGACCTAGTTAAGCAAGCCAAAAATATAGTGCCTCTATCAGTTATCTACCAGGACTGATCGCGAGAGCGGTTTATTTCTTTTACCAGAAATACCGTAAACTGCGGAATCTGATAAAAACACTATTCACGAGAAAAAGCAAATAATAATTACGACTCTAGTAAAATATTATTTCTAAAACTCATAAACTCTGATTAGAACGAATCTGAGGAAAGAGAGAATTATCGTTCGATCGGATCAAATCGGTATTCAGGAATTTTATGAAATTCTCTCTAGCTTTGATCACATATTTATATCATTTTTAAAAACCGCCATATCAATTTTGGTATTTATGTACATTCAAAATTGAGTCGGCAAATCAAGTCGACAAACTCAACGGCCAAAATAAAATAGCAAAAATTACCATTTTAACCTCGGCCCATTAAGACTTGATTAATTTTGGGCTTTGATTTGGGCTTTTTGATTTGGGTCTTTAATCTTTTTTATTCTTAATGGGTTTCAAGCCCAAAACATAAATCCAATAATTAAATATTCTAAGTCCAAATCAAATACATATTTTCTCGATCGTTCGTTCGGTAACTTTTATGCAACGTGTCAAACACGTTCATAAATTAACCAATGTTTATGCTTGTCATTTAAATGACATTTATAATTTAATTATAGCATTTATAATTAATTTTATCCATCTTATTATTAATTATAATCATTATAATTAAATGTTCCTATATGGTGTGACCTAATAGGATCCGTGTTATGTTGACAAATAGAATTAAAACTATTTTAACCTCTATATATCATAGGTGGCACCTGGCAAGTATATTATGACACCAATTACATAGATAATGCTGTACCGTACAATATCACGATCCAGTAAACGGTTTACTTCGTGTTAATTCTTTTATCTCATAACTATCAGATTAGTTTCAAGGTAGGTGTGTGTCATCATTGCAAACTTAATCTTTTCTTGATCCTGAATAAATTATCAAATATGTTTACTCTTGTAATCATACTGGATCCAAATAATCATATTCTATCAAGGGGCCCAGTGATGCTATAGCTCGTATTGAGATACGAGGGACAATAGTACTTTTGATAAACCATCTTTTCCTCCGCATAAGCTATGTATACCGAAGAACTACCCTTATAGCTACTTTTTACAGATAGCGTTAGATAGCAATCACACATATACATCTCTTATGTAGGAAAAATGAATATCTCATACTTTAGAACTTAACACTAAAATAAAAATATTAATGACACAAACACAATTCCATTTAATATTTCATTTGAGGTCTGTCAAATATCATGTTATCTAACATGTATCTGTGTGATTAAAATGACAACTCTTTGTCTATGGTTTGTAAAACTTAACCATCATTTAATCCACACACTAACCTTATCGCGGTAATTAGTGTTCCTGTTAATTACCTTGGTTAGAGACTTTTAAGAGTGTTATCATCTATATTATGAAGTTTCACAATTCTAGTCATAACTCGAAATGATTATAAATTCAATAATACTCAAGGTAACAAAATGATTAAACATTCAATTCATGAACAAAGCTTTATATAACAAATTTATTGTATTATTGACTTCTAGATTATTACAAACTAACAATCTCCCACTTAAGCAAGGAGCCAATCATCGTAGGCCCTATCTTATACAAATCTCTATTTTCTAAAAATCTTATAGATCTAAAGAAAATCTCATAGCCAATCTCCTATGTGTCTCAGACCCATTGAAGCAGTATGCATTTGATGCTTGGCTTGAGGAAGAGGTTTTGTAAGTGGATCAGCTGTGTTGTTGGCTGCGTCAACTCTACAGATCTTTATGTCACCTCTATCTATGATTTCTCGTATGAGGTGATAACGGCGTAGAATATGTTTGGATTTTGAGTGCGATCTCGGTTCCTTGGCCTGAGCTATAGCTCAATTGTTGTCACAATAGAGGTCCACAGGGGCTTGAACACTGGGAACCACTCCTAGTTCGCTAAGGAACTTCTTAATCCATAAACCTTCTTTTGCTGCCTTGTATGCTGCTATGTACTCAGCTTCGGTGGTTGAGTCTGCAGTACTTTCCTGCTTTGAGCTCTTCCAACTCACAGCACCACCGTTGAGTATGAACACATACCCGGACTGTGATCTCGAGTCGTCTCGGTCAGTTTGGAAACTTGCGTCTGTGTAACCATTTACCACGAGTTCTGAGTCACCACCGTAGACGAGAAACATATCCTTAGTTCTTCTCAAGTACTTAAGGATATTTTTTGCAGCAATCCAATGCTATATGCCTAGATTAGCCTGATATCTACTCGTAACACTCAAACCGTACGAGACATCAGGGCGAGTGCACAACATGGCGTACATGATAGAGCCAATAGCCGAAGCGTATGGTACTTTACTCATGTTGCTTCGCTCATCAGTTGTCGAAGGACACTGAGTCTTGCTAAGCTTTATGTCATGATTCATTGGCGGGTATTCCCTTTTGGAATCCTGCATGCTGAACCGATTCAGCACTTTGTCAATGTATATGCTTTGACTCAATCCTATCAGTCTTTTCGATATATCTCTATAGATCTTGATGCCTAATATATAGACTGCCTCGCCCAAGTCTTTCATCGAGAACACTTTCTTTAATAAAGACTTGGCTTGTTGCAATAACGGAATATCGTTTCCCATCAGGAGTATGTCGTCTACATATAAGATTAGAAAGGCGATGGCACTCCCACTAGTTTTTCTGTATACACAAGGTTCTTCTTCGCATCTGACGAAGTCAAACTTTTTGATCTCTTCGTCAAATCGAAGATTCCAACTCCGTGACGCTTACTTCAATCCATAAATGGATTTAAGAAGCTTGCACACCTTCCCAGCATTCTTTGGATCTTCAAAACCCTTGGGTTGTATCAGATACATGTCCTCTTCTAAATTTCCATTTAAGAAGGCAGTTTTGACATCCATTTGCCATATTTCATAATCATGAAATGCGGCAATTGCTAGGAGCATCCGAATTGACTTAAACATAGCCATGGACAAAAAAGTTTCATCATAATCTACACCGTGGATTTGTTTGAAACCTTTCGCTACTAGCCGTGCTTTGTATATAGTCATATTACCATCCATGTCTATTTTCCTTTTGAAAACCCACTTATTATCTATGAGTTTTACCCCATCAAGTGGTACAACTAGGTTCCTGACCGTGTTGTCATACATGGATTGTATTTCAGATCTTTGGCCTCCAGTCATTTTCCAGAGTCGGGTCTATCCATTGCTTTCGCATAGGTCAGTGGATCTTCAGTGTCAAACACTGAAATCTCGTGTAGTTCCATGTACCTTTCAGGTGCATGGACTATCCTTGCTGACCTACGTAGCACTTGTTCTTCTGGCTGTTGAACTTCATCCACAACTGTTTGTGGGTTCAGTTCTACTTCAACTTGAGTTGAAGTATCTGAGCTCAGGACTAGAAGCTTTTCCACAACTACTTGTGGATTTGGTTCTTCCAGATGCTCATCAGCTGAAGTAACAAGTGGTGGGTTTATCTTATCTTGTTCAGATATTATATTGTGTGATGTATCTTGAACTTCTTCAAGTATTACATTACTCCCACTACTTCCTCTTGTAAGAAATTTTTTCTCCAAGAATATACCATTACGAGCAACAACTATTTGTTCTCGGATTGGTAATAGAAGTAATATCCTCTCGTTTCCTTAGGATACCCTACGAAAAAACATTTATCAGATTTAGGACCAAGTTTGTCAGATGTCAGGAGTTTGACAAATACTTCGCAACCCCAAATTTTAAGAAAATATATGTTTGGAACTCTTCCAAACCATAACTCGTACGGAGTCTTTTCTACTGATTTAGATGGAACCCTATTTATCGTTAGTGCAGCAGTTTCTAGTGCGTGGCCCCAAAATGATTTTGGTAGAGTGGCGTTACTCATCATGGAACGAACCATGTCTAACAGAGTTTGATTCCTTCTCTCAGAAACACCGTTCCATTGCGGTGTCCCTGGAGGCTTGAGTTGTGAGACTATCCCACATTCCTTTAAGTACGTGAAATAATTACTCGCTTTACTTTGTGAAGCGTAGCTCTATATATATAAAATCACCACCATCAGATCAATATATGGAGCAGGTAGTATATACTAAAACCGAGGCTCCAATTATCTACAATGTTGCCCCAAATAATATATGTCATCAGTTCAATATAGTAACGAGTTATTATTGCTTTGTACTGACACCAACAGCTCATGTAACACAACATATGATAAAAGTCACCTCGTCAATACTATCGTCTATCAAACCGATGTCGAAGAGTCACTCAATGCCAACTATACTTAACTGATGGCAAAGGAGGGTTTCATCTACACCATCGGTTGGTTCAACGTCATCAGTCGGTAGTTCCAAGTAATTACAGCGCTGCTCCTAATTACATACACCAATGGTGCCGAAGGATGCTCGATAGTAAACGGGCGATTGCAAGTGTGTTTTTTTGTAGTAGTGAAAATTAAACAAGCACAAATAAAATTGAAAGTTACTGAAAGCTCCAATCAGATGAGACATGACCGTGAGATTCAACTTGGAGAAGAGAAGAGAAGAGAAGATACGAGATTCGATCGCTTCAGTCTTCAGAGATTCGACCTAGAGTGATTTCTGTTATGAATAAAATTATTAATATGGATGTCCATGACTCCCAATATTCATTTCTCCACTACTCCCACTACTATTGGAATTCATATCCGACTACTATTTAGAATTCAATGTCTTATTTATCATTGTAATGGCTTTTCATTTATAATTTGTAGCCTATAAATAAAGGCTTTGTAATCTTGTATTGTATACATGAGAAATATATAAATAAAGATATTGCCATCTTTTATGTGTTCTCTATCTTGTTTATTATTCTTTGTCTTTATTTTATAACACATTATCAGCACGAGAGCTCTACTATTTGAAGATTCAAGAATGAATATTCCTTTGGTCAACAATGACATCAATAATGAAGAGATATGTCTCGTCGACAGTGCAACAACTCATACTATTCTTAAAGATAAAAAAATATTTCTCTTATTTAGTAATGCAAGAAGCCAATGTTAGTACTATTTCGGGTAGTACAAATTTAATAGAAGGCTCCGGAAGAGCAACATTGTTGTTACATGGAGGAACTCAACTTTATATTGATGATGCATTATATTCTTCTAAGTCTCAAATTTTTTTATTAAGTTTTAAGGATATCCGCCGAAATGGATACCATGTTAAGACAACTAATGAAGAAAATGTTGAATATCTCTATATAACTAGCAAAATCTCAGATAAAAAATGCATATTGGAAAAAATGTCTATGTTTTCCTCCGGTTTGTATTACACATATATTAGTGCAATTGAAGCACATGTTATTGTAAATCAGAAGCTTATAGATAAGAATACGTTTATAGTTTGGCATGACCGGTTAGGCCATCTCGGATCAATAATGATGCAAAAAATAATAGATAATTCATGTGGACATTCATTAAAGAACCAGAAGATTCTTCAATCTAATGAATTGTCATGTGCTGCGTGTTCTCAAGGAAAGTTGATTATTCGACCATCACCAGCGAAAATACAAAATGAATCTCTTACATTTCTAGAATGTATACATGGTGATATTGTGGACCAATACACCCATCATGTTGACCATTTTGATATTTTATAGTTTTAATTGATGCATCAACAAGATGGTCACATGTAAGTTTATTATCAACTCGCAACCTGGTGTTTGCGAGATTACTTGCTCAATTGATTCGATTAAGAGCACATTTTCCTGATTATCCAATTAAGAAAATACGTCTAGACAATGCTGGTGAATTTACTTCTCAAACATTCAATGATTATTGTATGTCTATTGGAATTGATGTTGAACATCCTGTAGCTCATGTTCATACACAAAATGGACTTGCGGAGTCATTCATAAAGAAATTACAATTAATTGCAAGACCACTACTTATGAAGTCTAAACTTCCAATATCTTGTTGGAGACATGCTATTTTGCATGCAGCAGCACTAATTCACATCAGGTCAACTAGCTACAATAAAACTTCCCCTTTACAATTAGTTTTTGGTCACATACCTAATATTTCCCATATAAGAATTTTTGGATGTGCAGTATATGTTCCAATTGCTCCACCACCACAACGCACTAAAATGGGGCCTCAAAGGAGGTTGGAATTTATGTTGGATTTGAATCTCCATATATAATAAAGTATGGAACCAATGATAGGAGATTTATTCACGGCTAAATTCGCCGATTGTCATTTTGATGAATCAAAATTTCCAACATTAGGGGGTGAAAATAATCAGCTGGGAAAAAAATTAGTTGGAATGAATTATCATTATCACATTTTGATCCTCGTACTAAAGAATGTGAACAAATGTTCAAAAGATAATTCATTTCCAAAGATTAGCTAACCAATTACCAGACGCATTTACAGACTCAAAGAAAGTGACCAAATCACATGTACCAGATGCTAATGCTCCAATAAAAGTTGATGTCCATGTTGAACAAACTAATGAAATTATGACACGCATGAAGCGTGGAAGACCAATCGGTTCCAAAGATAAAAATCCTCGAAAAAGAAAAGGAGCAAATAATGAAAATGGCCAAGTCGAGAATATGATAGAAAAAAATTCAGAAGAAAATCAAATTATAACTAATATTGAAGTTCCAGCAGAAACTCAAGTATATAAAATTTGTGAAAATGAAGAGATCTCGATAAATTATATCATGAATGGAATAAGATGAAACCGAGATAAAGTTGATATTAATGATATTTTTGCATATAATATAGCGCTAGATATAATAAATAATGAAGATCATAAACCAAAATCTATTAATAAATGTCGCCAAAGAAATGATTGGCCAAAATGGAAAGGCGCAATTGAGGTAGAATTAAACTCTCTTGAAAAACGAAAAGTTTTTGGGCCTGTAGTCCCAATACTCGAAGGCATGAAGCCAGCAGGATACAAATGGGTATTTACGCGAAAGCGAAATGAGAAAGGTGAAATTATGAGATATAAAGCGCGACTTGTAGCTCAAGGATTTTCGCAAAGACCTGGAATTGATTATGAACATACATACTCACCTGTAGTGAATGTAACAACTTTTCGATACTTAATTAGTCTGGCAGTACATGAAGGGCTCGTTTTACGCCTAATGGATGTTGTCACAGCCTATTTATATGGCTCGCTTGATAATAATATATATATGAAAATCCCTGAAGGATTTAAGATGCCTGAATCATGTAATTTAGGTTCTCGAGAACATTATTAAATTAAATTGAATAAATATTTATATGGATTAAAGCAATTTGGACGCTTGTGGTATAACCGTCTCAGTGAATATTTATTGAAACATGGATATAAAAAATGATACAATTTGTTCATGTATTTTAATGAACAGATATGGAAATGAGTTTGTTATAATTGCAGTTTATGTTGACGATCTAAATATCATTAGAACTCCTGAAGAGCTTCCAAAAGTGATAAATTATTTAAAGAAAAAATTTCATATGAAACATCTTGGAAGAACAAAATTTTGCCTTGGATTGAAAATTGAACATTTAAAAAATGATATTTTTGTACACTAGTACAAAAAACCCCTACACCGACTATTATTGAGGCGTCAGTAATGGCGCCGGCAGTATAGGTATCTTACACTGACGGGTAAATAACAGTCAGTGTAGATGCCCAACACTGACGGTTCTCTTTAGAAAACGGTCAGTGTAGGTATCCAACACTGACGGTTCTCTTTAAAAAACAGTCAGTGTAGAGACCCAACAGCGACGATTTTCTTGAAAAAACAGTCGGTGTTGGCCACCAACAGCGACTGTTTTCTTGAAAAAACAATCTGTGTTTGTCACCAACAGCGACTGTTTTTTTAAATAAAGAGTCGGCGTTGGTCTTAAAAACAGTCGTTGTTAGTTCTAAAAACAGTCGGTGTTGATCTTAAAAACAGTCGTTGTTTGTTCTAAAAACAGTCGGTGTTGGTATAAAATTTTGGCATGATTCTATTTGTATCGGGGCTAGCCTCCATATTTTTGCTAGCAATATATTACTATTTGAACACCTTAACATTAAATAAGATGACATACAATAATTTGAACAACAAACAAAAGACAACACAAAATAAACAATATAACATATTCACAAAAGACAACACAATATAAATAACATAACATGTTCACAAAAGACAACACACTATAACAAAATTTACATAACACATACAAAATTTACAAAATATACAAAATATGCATCTTAACTTAACAAAATTGCATTTCTTATAGTTTAGAAATTGTGTTAAAATTTGAGATATGGATCCATAGCATAGATCGATCCGTAATATGCATATTACCATAGCCTCACTCAACAACAATTTGATTAGGTATATCCCCAAGTATGTGTTTAGAAAATTACTTCATCTTCAAAGCCGTTAGCCTGTAGATCCAATATAGAAATTGTTGTATTATACTTTAAACAATCTGCAACATACTGCGCACCTTTAGATAACCTTTTCAGCAAAGCCAAAATAAATAAGGTAGACAGAGGTCATACCTTGAGATTGAAGCTCTTGAACCCATTTCTTTGTCCGAGTAAAAGTAGCCTGATAAACAAGGCCAAATAAATATAAAACAATTGACCAAGGATCTCAACACCCAAGGAAATAATAACAAAAACAAATTCCAATTTAATCTACTGGTATGACATAAGCGAGGCATCATAACAAAGATATTCATGATAACAAAGATATTTATGAAATCATTATAAACATGTCAAAACCAATCTGTAAATTGTAATGGACTAAGCATCACAAAAGTTAAATATCCTAAATAAGAAAAGAAATATATTATACTAACCATATTGGTTATGTCGTACACAATTATGGCAGCGGCAGGACCTCTGTAATACATTGGGGCCAGGCTGTGGTACCTCTCTTGACCAGCAGTGTCCCATATCTAGAATTTCACCGTCTCATCATTCACCACCATAATCGAAGCTAATAAAAATTTAGATCATGAGATTTTAGACAGATTAGGGTGCTTATTAAGTTAGGGTCAACTCAATTAAGGAAAATAATTGACACAGTTATAAGTCGTCATCTATTTAGCTTAGCAAAATGATCAGTCATCTATTTAGCTTAGCAAAATGATCGGACATATCTGAATTTTTCACACCGCGTCACGCCCAAAGCAACTTAATAGTAAACCAGCATCATAACTAGGTGGAATACATAGTATAGAATTTTTTTTTTTTGAAATATCAAACCCCTAAGACTGACCTGAAATTCAACAAATTGGCCTTTCACAAATCGCAAAACAAGACTGGATTTGCCCTTGCCAACATCTCCAAGATGAACCTAAAAAAAGAAATGCAAGAAGAACCAATAGCTATCAGCAACGTCACCTGAAAAGAAATGCAAGGATATCTTAAAATATTAATATCTGTGTAATTGTCTTTGAGTATTCATACACACCAAAAATTCTTATGGGTTTTCTCTAAAACCCAATATTTGTGACCAATTTCATATACTTCTGATTTACCCATGAAAAGTCTATTCACCATCAAACATATATACACTACTACAAAAAAAGAGATTATACACGGACAAAAATGGAAGAGCTACACGGATTTCCTACCGTGTTTAAATCGAGGGTGTATAAATAGCTCAATAACTACACACGGACATTTGTCCGTGTACAATTTCAACGATTCTACACGGATAACTACACAAACAGCCGTGTAAAAAGCCCAGAATGTGTCGCTCTCCATGATACTACACGGATATTACCTAAACAATCGTGTACGATTCTTTTTGTACACGGACTTTTAACTAAAAACCCGTGTAGCTTGACTCTTTCTACACGGACATTTAGTAAAATGTCCGTGTAGCTCTCCTCTTTATACACGGACATTTAACTAAATGTCCGTGTAGCTCTCCTCTTTTATACACGGACTTTAGTTAAATGTCCGTGTATAAAGATCAATTTTTTTTTTTGTATTTTTTGTTTTTCGGCTAGCCTCCAGTTTTGCTAGCCAGTTTTGTTACAGAACTATTCCAGATTTTCCCTATTTTCCATATTTTTCAGATTTCATATAACAAGAAATCCATATTTTCCAGATTACCAATAAATCCATATTTTCCAGATTAGCAAGAAATTCGTATTTTTCAGATTAGCCAGAAATTCATATGCAATAAATTATACAATATTCACATACACCAAATTATACAAAATTATGGAAATCCATGTTGAGCATTGCAAAATTCTGATACAAACCACCTTGCCCACACACACCTGATATCGTCGATCTGCTCCTTGGTGTAATGCGGTTGCTTTGACAAATTCTACAATTACAATTTGATATTAGTTAGTAACAAGAAAAGGTAGATGAAATACAGTCGCAAATATCAATTGCTATTATATAGGGAAAATACCCAAGTATGCGTACGAACCACATACTCGTAGGAGCAATAAGGAAAAATACTGTCGAACTTTCCTCAAATACTAATTAAATCCCGCTAATATGTGTTCACATCCTAAATGAGACACAATATTCAAAGAGCAGTCCCAAAACGGGGACTGTCCAAAATTAATCCCTATTGGATTAATTTTGAACGGGCATGGACCTAAAAATCATTTATAGATCGGTTATTGGACAACAATACACTAATTATATATTTACATTACCTAATTACTAATTAAATCAAGCATGCATGCATATATTACACACCTAATTAAATAAGCAATAATAATTACTAAACAGAAAATTAGAGAGGAAAAAGGAAAATATGTATATACTAACCTTCGAAATTTAGAGAGGAGAAAATAAAAACTTCAAAGATGACAGATTCCAGCTATGCTAGCCTTTAATTTGCGGAAATCAGATCTCAGTCCAAAACAGAGAGGGTGTATTAATTAGTTGATCAAAACGGCGCTGGAAGCTAGGAGAAGTCTCTGGAAGAGAGAGAAGGGGTTCATTTATATTATTGGATAAAACCCTACACGGCTTTTCTACACGAATTTATACTTAACAATCCGTGTAGCTCTGTCACAATTTAAACACGGTTATTTATTAAAAAAGCCGTGTAGCATAACCCTTTATACACGGATATTTGATAAGAAAACCGTGTAGCTATATAACTATTCTACACGGACATGTAACTAAAAACCGTGTAGCTCTCTTAATATTTGTACACGGTTATTTAATCAAATATCCGTGTAGCAATTCATACACGGATTTTTGTATAATATCCGTGTAGCTCTCTCAATCTTTTCCACACGGTTTCTTTCCACGCGGCTTTTTTTTCCCTAATAAACCGTGTAGCTCTCTCAAACAATTATACACTGATTTATAACTAAGTGTCCGTGTATAATTCCCCAATATTTTTAACCCTTTCACAATTTCATATTTGACACACGGTTTTTATATAAAATTAGAAAAACCGTGTACAATGTGCAGTGTAGAATTAGCTTTTTTGTAGTAGTGATATCTGTATAAACTTTCTTGACCACTAAGGGGCACCACGATTTAATATTTGCATTCAAACCAAAATTTTAATTACCAAAATTTACTTCAGAGGTCATTTTACACCAGTATACATATACATATGTTCACAAGTCATTTTGAACTCATGCATTTAAATAACCAAAATTTACTTCAGAGGTCTTTGAATCCAAACTCAAAATTTCTTTTTTGGTCAAAATTTTGAGTTACTTTATAGATCCGAATTTTTTTAAAAGAAGCTCATATGATGTGACCCACTACCAAAGATCAGGATCTAAAATTAGGATCTGCCAAGATATACCATAATCTACAAGATGGATCCTCTGCAGGCCACTGATATGAGCTTTATATATATACATAAGAGAAAACTAACTGTAAATATGCTCAAGTTGGTAGTGCCTCGACAAAAAAAATATGCTCAAGTTGTTTGTATGACAATCTTGACCCAAATTTTATATTAATCGAAACCAATTTAATTAATTACAACTCTACTCCAATACACCGCTGCCTCCACAATAAAATTAATCCACAAAATAGAAATTCAAATTGAGCAACGAAACCACTCAACAAAATGAAATTTGAACATATTCATACACACCCAAAAGATTCAAATTTCATATACTTCTGATTTACCAAATTATAACTAGAAGGATGATGATACCAGCTCTGTTGATCCCATGGCCATGGCCAACGGTATTGTAATGGACTGGTACCAGTGATGCAGTCTGGTACTGGTCGGGTACTGGCTGAACGGGGCGAGGCAGCAGTGTGGAGGAGACGAAGAGAGACGGAGGGAGACAGCAGCGGAGGAGGCGGATCGAGAGCGGCTTTGTGCTCAAGGCGAGGCAACAGTGGAGGAGACGAAGAGAGACGGAGAATGAGTCAGTGCTCAAGGCAGAGATGGAGGCAGCTTTGTGCTCAAGGCGTAGGCGGAGAGAGACGGCAAGGCGGAGGAGACGAAGAGACATGGCGCTGGGAGGCGGAGAGAGACCAAAAATTTGAAATGTTGGGAGGGTTTACGAGCGAGGGAAATGAAATTTTAGAAGGGAAGAATTGATTCACGCGGCTCATATACTGGATGAAAATTTTCGGTAGAAAATTACTGACTGTTATTTAAAAAAAAGGGTCGTCGTAGATATGAGCAACACTGACTGTTTTTTTAAAACAAGGTCGGTGTACGGTATGAGTAACACTGACTGTTTTCTTAAAAAAGGGTCGATGTAGGTATGAGTAACACTGACTGTTTTCTTAGAAAAAGGGTCGGTGTAGGGTATGTGCAACACTGACGGTTTTATCAATAAAAGGGTCAGTGTAGGTATGTGTTACACCAAAAGGTATAGTACAAAGTTTCAGTACAGTAAACTGCACTTTTTAACCTTCAATACACTTTTCGGTTCAGACTGCAAGTATACAATCCTATCGAGTAGTATAAATTCGGGTATCGATCACAGGGACGGTTCAAGTCTTAACTAGAATTCTACCTAAATTCAATAAAGACTAGAAGTTGGAAAATGTTGGTTTTGGTTTTTATAGTTCCTAACAATTCGATCACAGTAATTAAAATGCAAGAAAGTAAATAAACTTGGTTTATAAGAAGTAAAAGGCGTTTCCAGGGTTATGACTTCATCTCAGTTTTGCCTCGAGGTACCCGGTCCATGTAGTGTCCTACACGGGCCGGGTACTGTCGTACACGGTCCGTGTGGCCCTCGAGTGATTGCAGCAGTTATTGTTTCTTTGTGTTGTTCCTTTGTGTAGGGTTCTACTGACCAGACCTAATGTTTCTAAACCTCAACTGTCGTCTGTTGGTTCATTAACTTGGTATGGAATTGCAATATGTGCCCTCGTCGGGTTCTAGACCTCAACTGTCGTATGTTGGTCTCAATTATCTAGTTGCTTGTTTGGTATACTAAAGGTAACCTCATTCCGTCGATATGAGGAAATGTTCACCTGTCGGCTACTACTTGGTTTCACCTTCCGGATCACTAATCCTACCTCATGTACTTAGTTTGGTTGAGAGATTATCAGGGCCAAACTACCTTCTAGATGTGCGCATTCATCTAGTTGTAAACCAATAAAAATCAAACAACTTAGACTAAGCAATTAAAATCAAACACAAATTCAACAAAAGAATCCAATAACTAACATGCAAAACAAAACATTCGATTACATCACAACCCTAGAAACTAAAAGTCTACTCTAACATGATTAAAAAGCAAATAAAACAAATAAAGATAAAGGGGTTCATAGAAAAATTCGAAGAACAATGAAGATCCGTCAAAAACTCGCGTCTTTCGCTTCTCAACTTCGTCTCCAAGCTAGCCGCCAAGTCCAAACCCTAAAAGATGCTTCTCTGCTCCATAATACCCCTCTGGTGCAAGAAATCCCACTTATATGCTTTTCTGGCCGACCTTTCTTCAATTAGCCTTATTTCCAAATTCTGGATCTGTTTCCGGAAATGCTTGACACGGCCCGTGTGAAATTCTACACGGACCGTGTACTTGTGTGTCTTCTGTGGTCGAGTCAGCGGTTATCTGTGGTCGTGTCATCGGTCGGAAATGCTTCACATGGCCCGTGTGAAATTCTACACAGACTGTGTACCTGTGTCTCTTGCTCAGATTGTAGATCTTCTCGCAAGCTTTCCGAAAAGTGGTTATACACTCAAAACGGAGTTACGAGTCAAAATCTATGACCTTTAATTTCGGGTGCCGAGATTGGTGTCCTGGTCGTGACTGTGGTCGGGTAGAGGGTTGTACGGTCCGCATAAGAAGGTACACGGACCGTATATAAACCTTCGAATTCCAGATTCTTCCTCGGTTTTGCCCGTTTTCTGCAAAGTAAGAGCAAATGCGCAGCAGTACCACATTCTATAGATATTCAATGAAATAAACATGATTTGACAGTTCTAAACACAGGTTTTGGTACAAAATACAAGTCGGAATATAGATAAGTTTGCGAGATATCAGTATGAGCAACACTGACTGTTTTAAAAAAAAAGGGTCGGTGTAGGATATGTGCAACACTGATTGTTTTTTTAATAAAAGGATCGGTGTAGGTATGAGCAACACTGACGTTTCCTTTAAAAAACAGTCAGTAAAGATGTCAACACTGACAGTTCCGTAATAAAAACAGTCAGTGAATCCAAAATTACAAAAAAAAAGACAATAAAATCAACATAAAAAAGTTTGGAATTGGACCGTTCATTTTCTCGCGGGAAATCAACGGTTGATTTGCAGTCAAATCATTTCAAATCTATTTTAAAATGATCAAGGGAGCACATTGAACGTAACCAACATAAAAGTTTGGAAGTTTTATTGTGTATGAGCTAAGATCTAATACGAAGTGTTTATGGCCATACGATGCTTCAATTTTCGGTCAACTAGATGGATGGGTAAATAAAACAAATTTTGATCAAATTTGGATGCAAGACAATAAATGCAGTGCTCTTTAATTTAAACAGTTTCGATTGACCCACAGACGACATATTCCCGTGCGTCTTCATTAACTCATGAAACAAGAGTTTATGTTTCATGTTCATGCATAGAAGATGTGAGTCATATATGCAACATGCATGTAATGCTATATAATTTAATGTGTTCAAATCATTTAATTAAGCAATAAACATGTTATAACATTAATTATTGTATAAATATTACTAACATAATTTTCATTACAAAATATTTTCTAAAATTAAAGTCAAAATTTGATGTTAATTGCTTAAATTTCACTCATCACGTAAATTAATAATCATTCTTATTAAATAGAATATGTTCATCCTAATAAACAAGCATTGCAATTTTTCGATGGAACAATTAATTAGTAATTTATTGTTTTAGGTTTTTCATTCCATCATTAACAAACTTTCAAACATTATATATACAACGAACGTCTTACCATATATAATTTCAATCCTATTTAATGAATAACAACGATAAAATACTTATTGCATCTATAAATTCAATTTAAAGAAATAAACTTAATTGTTAAATATCTTACAAAATATACACAATGCATAAATTTTTATTCTCAAATAGTTATACATTTTTATTCTCAAATAAACTTAATTATTGATCAACACTGACTGTTATTAAAATAGAAGGGTCGGTGTAGGTTATGAGCAACACTGACGCTTCCCTTGAAAAAATAGTTATTGTTGGTGAACTGCTCAACACTGACGGATTTAAAAAAAAAAGGGTCGGTGTAGGTATGTGCAACACTGACTTTTTTTTAATAAAAAGGGTCGGTATAGGGTATATGCAACACTGACTGTTTTTTGAAAAAAAAGGGTCGGTGTAGGTTATGAGCAACACTGACTGTTTTTTGAAAAAAAGGGTCGGTGTAGGGTATGTGCAACACTAACTGTTTTTTTTTTAAAAAGGGTCGGTGTAGGTATGAGCAAAACTGACTGTTTTTTTTAAGAAAGGGTCGGTGTAGGATATGTGCAACACTGACTGATTTTTTTTAAAAAGGGCCGGTGTAGGTATGAGCAACACTGACGCTTCGCTTAAAAAACAGTCAGTGTTGGTCAACTACTCAACACTGACGGTTTTTTAATAGAAGGGTCAGTGTTGCTCAGACCCTACACCGACCCTTTTATTAAGAAAACAGTCAGTGTTGGTTCACTGACGGTTGTTTACAATTGAACAGTCAGTGTTGAAGTTCTTCTGAATTTCAATTTTGCCACGCAGTCTCTACACTGACTGTTACATATTAAAACAGTCAGTGATTGAGGGTCAGTGAAGGGGTTTTTTGTACTAGTGGTACATCAAGAAAAATATACTGCAAGAGTGCTGAAACAATTTTATTTGGATAAATCACATCCATTAAGCACTCCAATGATTGTAAGATCATTAGATGTGAATATATATCTTTTAGACCTTGAGAAAGTGATGAAAAACTAATAGGTCCTGAAGTACCATATCTTAGTGCAATAGTAGCATTTATGTATCTGACTTGACATACAAGATCTGATATATCATTTGTTGTAAATTTATTAGCAAGATATAGTCTTCTCCCACGCGAAGACATTGTAATGAAATTAAACATATACTTCGCTAACTCTGAGAAATTTTAGCAATACACGAAGCAAGCCGAGAATGTGATTGGTTAAGATCTGTGATTCAACACATTCATTAGACATGTGGTTTCTTCTGGAGAAATGATCTTGACGATCATATATTAAAATAATATTATATGTATTACTCAATTAAAGGAATGATACATTAAAGAAGATAGAACAAAAGTTCATTAAAGTTCTTTTTCACACATGATCTCCAAGATGATAATGCTATTATTGTTCAGCAAATTCGTTCAAGTGAAAATCTAGCAGATTAATTCACTAAGGCGATCCCTATTGCAATATTTGAAAAGCTAGTTTGTAATATTGGAGTTCGTCTACTTAAAGATCTTAATTGATGTTGTCATGATGGGGAGTTAATATGCACTATATTTTCCTTAACCATGATTTTTCCCACTGGATTTTCCTGGTAAGGTTGTAGGTGTATATTAAAAGGAATATTGTACTCTTTTTTCTTCACTGGATTTTTATCCCATAGGGTTTTTCCTAGTAAGATTTTAATGAGGTATATTCTTATATAATGGACATTCAAGGAGGAGTGTTATGAATAAAATTATTAATGTGGATGTCCATGACTCCCAATATTCATTTCTCCACTACTCCCACTACTATTGGAATTCATATCCCACTACTATTTAGAATTCAATGTCTTATTTATTATTGTAATGACTTTTCATTTACAATTTGTAGCCTATAAATAGAGGCTTTGTAATCTTGTATTGTATACATAAGAAATGTATGAATAAAGAGATTGTCATCTTTTATGTGTTCTCTATCTTGTTTATTATTCTTTGTCTTTATTTTATAACAATTTCTACTTTTTTTCTTTTTGATTGAGGAGGGATTTCAAACTTGCGAGCTTATAACATCGAGAGCGAGAAGCAGCGATGAAATCAACCAAAAAGAATAATTGGTTTGTTGTGCGTGGATTTGCCAACAGGGCTTGGTCCGTTTTTTATTGTTATTGTGTGCTAGAGCCTCACGGCACAAGAACAGATATTTGAACTTGGCTCGTGACTTCTTTTAAAATGTGCTGAAGCTAAAGAGGTTTGAGCTTACTGGGTCAGGGAGAGAAATTAATTTTTAGGAGAGACATTACAAGAGTGTGGTATAGAATCAAAATATTTGATTAAAAGACATGTAAAGCATACTATATAGACGTTTTTTCAGTTATGTATGAACCATCGAGGACAATAATATTTTTTCATTTATTTTCAATAATGCTTTTGTTGTAATGTCATATACTGGTATCAAACCTCGTCCAGATTTGCATTGTCGTATCCTTGATTAAATTCTTGTATTGTAGAAAAATTTAGAATAACAAATTTTTATTGTTAAGCAACACGCTTCGTATAGATATAATTAATAAAAGACTCTTAATTATCGTTATAAAATGCTAATAACAAGCAATAAAAGTACATTAAAATAGTCCTCTAAAAATAGCGCCTTTGTTCAAGATAGCAAGCATATTTTTTTAGTTACTTAGGTGTCATCTTGATTTTTTTAAGACAAATCTATATATAAATAACTTTGTTTATCTTGATACATATATAAATCTTTCTCCTTGTTTTGCCAAAGTCTAAAAAATTTTAGAAGCACCAACAAATCATGTTAAAACAAATGCTAAAGTTAATACAACTCAAGCTTAAATTGCAGAAAAATAAAATCCGCCAATGCCCCAAATATCTGGCCGCCAGGTTATCGTCTAGTCCAAGTGAGATTTTTTCCTTGTTTGTGTTATTATATATGTTCTTTTTCTCATCTGAAATATGATGTAAATCATGGAAGGCTGGAATTGAAATGCACGAAACATTTTCTTTCTTGAATTATTATTCATATGCTACATTTTATTTATTCAATCAGTTGATATAAAATAATAACTCAAACTTTGTTTGTTTAGCATTGCCCACGAGTGATTGGGCTAATCTTCCCGACGACATATTGGATGAGATTATGAAAAAGGTGTGCTATGTTAATCTTTTAACTTTTGGTGGAGTTTGCAAATCGTGGCGGCTGATTTATATCAATCGCATCTCTTGTCTTCCAAGAAATATACCAATTGGAGTTCCAATATTATTGCTCAGTACTTGCAAACCAAATTCAAATTCACGAAAGTTTGTTAAAATGAGCGGAGAACGAGCAAGTGACGAAATATTTATGCCAGAGGCAGCTAACAAGTGGGTATGTGGTTCCTCATGTGGCTGGGTTGTTCTAGAAGGTACTACTGGTAGGGAAGTAAGCCTTTTGAATCTTTTAACGAGGCGTGTAATACATCTTCCCTCAGTTGACACTTTCATCTTTAGGTTAATTTATCAAGATAAACTTGATGATCCTCGGGATGGCTTTAGTTATATACATAAAGCAATCTTATCAATGAACCCGGCAATATCTGAACAAGACTGCATTATAATGGCAATAGTTGGATGTACGAGGAGACTCTCCTATTGTAGAATTGGAGATAAAAAATGGACGAATATTGAATGTTCTTTATCAAAACTTTCTGATGTTATATATTACCGAAGGAAAATTTTATGTCATTGATGTTTGTGGGGTTCTAATGAGTTGCGACATCACAGATCCAAGTTCTATGAAGATTATTGCTACGGAAAGTCCGTATAAAAATTATGATCCAGGTAGAAACTTATTGGTCATGGCATCGGACCGTCTATTACTAGTCTCAAGATTTATAGAGAAATATAACTTTGAAGTTCATTCACTAAACAAATGCAATCCCTCATGTGATCAATTGCCCCAATATTCCTATTTAGGGATTCCTAATAAAGTTGAAACACAGTATAGATGGGTTAAGATAGATTCTATAGGTGATCAATTGTTGTTCGTAGGAAATAACGGCTCGTTCTCTCTACCGACACAAAGGTACAATGACAAAGCAAACTGCATCTACTTCACAGATTGTAATCTTCATCACTTTCGTGATAATTATATTGGTATGTATGACATTGCAAGGAAATCAATTCTTCTTTATATCGGAAATGCTCAGAATGAACTTCTTCCATCATTTTGGGTGACTCCAACTCCATGGTAACTAGCTACTCGTTAACGTTTTGGGAGTATTTAATATATTGTATAGGACATGCAATTGCTATTTTATTGGAATGTTTATTTATTTACTTTTGAAGTAAAAGTTAGAAAGCCACCTATATGATTTCATCAATAAAAGTTAAATTATACAAAGAGGTCGAGCATGTACTGTATCTAAATTGATTAATTCTTTTAGTTTGTTGCATACTTTCTATCATTTTCTTTTGTTTCTCTAAGTATCCTTTTGGTTTATTTTCTGTGATAGTAAATCTAAACGGGCAAGAGCCTTCTAAGATCTTTTGTTAAAACATGGCCTACCACAACAACAAAGTAGGCACTTTTCGTGAGAGAAAAAACGCATTTATGACGGGACTTCGTCGCGAAAAGTACTATCGCAAATAGAAAAAGCATGTTTATGACGGTACTCCGTCGCGAAAAGTCACTTTTTATCCTCGCGAAAAGTGCCTGTCTTTTGTAGTATACGTTTACACTTTCTTTCTTTTCATATTTTTCTTCTTCTTTTTGTTCATCTTGTGTGCTTGCACTTAAAAAATACCGGACATGTCTTGTGTGCACAGACACAGTCATACACAGCACTCCTGACACATAAATAATTTGTTTAAATGATAATGTATAACGCATAAGCTGTTACTATCTAATGAAACATAGAAGGGTTTGTGTACAGTAAAGCAAAATTGTTCTGGTTATAATACAATAATTGGTTTTAATTAAAATCTGACCTTTAATCGGATGTCTCTGACTTTAAGTTGTTTAGGGATAAAACAATCTTTTTCCCTACTCCGTTATCTATTTTCTCACGGAAATAAGACACTTGTTATATCTTTCTCCTTCATTCTCTCTTTCTCGCCACTCCCTCTAAGCCCCTGCGATCCGAATATTCACACCACTCTTTCTCTCTCTGTTATCTCTTTCTTTCAATTGATTTCCACACAAACAAGAAGGTTCTTGAAGAAGTCGCAATCGTGCCCTCTAAGCGCTAGTGCAACAAGATTGACGGGTTCACGACACACCTTATGCGCCGGAGTAAGAGAGCGAGAGGCACATGGATTTCGTGCCAGCTGAGTCGACGCTAAAGGTGAACGAGATCTTGGTCGACAAGGAGACGATAGAGATGCTCATGGCTCCCGACATGGCAGATCTTCTAGGGGTGAAGAAACAAGATGTGGTTCAGGCTGCGCCAAGTACAGTGGACGCACACCATGCTCAAGCCGTTACATACACTGAAGGCCGAAATTTTTATTTATAGCATAACTAAAATAATAAACCAAAACACCATAGTTTTGGGAAAATTCGACAATTATCCAGGCCGCTCAATGCCACTGCGACCCCAGTCTAGGGGCTGCCCAATGGCTCTGCGGACCCTTTTTTTTCTATATGTACTCATCCAGAGGAAGAATTTCATTCTCACATTCACCCATTCTCTCTCTTGGACAAGAGCTTTTGATCTGTAAGTTTTTTTTCTTTCCTTTCAATTTTTTTATCATTCAGTAGGTTAATAATTAATTTAGTTAATTTTTAATTTTAGGTTTTCTGTGTATTGGATTCAAAATGAGTCTTATGGTATCCATTTACACTGGTGGTGATGTTTTAATAAGCCCTAATGGGATTTATTATAGTATCGGACATATTACTATGATTCTAGTAAGGCTGGGACTGATTATGTGGGGGATAAAATCGATTATTTGTCAGAGTTTGGAATTGGATCAGGGTCAGTATGACCTTAATATTTAGGCCAAAATTAGCATGCCCACTAATTCAGTACAAACCTGATTTCAACTCTTTTCAGTTCAGAATGATGGAGTTTTGCATGTATTGTACAACCAAACCATGAGTTTTTCTAGGGGTGCATATAAGGTAATTGACCTATATGTGGAGGTTACCCAAGTCTAGCGTACCAACCCACTTATGAGGTTAATCCAGGACCGTAGTCGGGTTAACTCATCTAGCTCAAGTTCATCCCCTCTCCAAATTGACCAACCGTCTAGTAGTCGGGCCCTAGTTCAGAGGAACCGACCGTCTAATAGTCGGGCCTTAGTTTAGAGGGACCGACCATCTAGTAGTTGGCCCTCCGTCGGGCCCCAACCCCAGATTGACCAGCCTTCTACTAGTTGAGCCGCTTCTTACCAGTGTTATCTTTTGATCCGAATGAGGATGATGATACAGTGGATTTGAAATTAGAAGAGGCAGAGGAAAATTAGGGTGACATCGATCCTAAGGGTATGAGCGATCAGAGTGACCAGGAAGATAATAGACCTGTGCTTGGACAGAGGTTTTTCAGGATGGATCGCGGGTTTCAGATAATAGATCTCATGTCGTGTGCATAAGGTATTTTTTATTTTTTTATTTTTTTCTTTATCTATTTTTAATAACTTCATTTAAAAAAATTCATTTCTTTATTTTTTATTTGTTCTTAGCTTACAAACGGTTCGAGAGGTTAAATACTATAAAGACGCTTGCAGGGTTTGGCAACTACAACGAGTTCGAGGTAACCTCCACAAAAGAGAGAGTTCACGCTTTCTTGCTTGAAGAATAATGCATGGAGGAATGTACATACCAGAATATACAGTGGTCATCAGGGAGAATAACACGGTGAATGCACATGCCAGAAGACTCAATTAGACAGAATACCAGTGTTCTCATATTTTGTTCGTGTGCCATCTCCGATGCATCGATCCTGGCAGCTTTGTAAGTCACTACTACCACATCCAGATGATATCTCGCATTCATATCTATATTTTGACCTTAAATTTGTCCCAAAACCTGTGTTTTAATCTATTAACTCGGTTATAATTCATTGAATATATATAGAATGTGGTACTGCTGCAAGTTTATTCTTATTCTGCAGGAATCGGGCGAAATCGAGGAGGAATCTGGAATTTAGAAGTCTCTCCACGGTCCGTGTACCACCTCATGCGGACCGTGTCAATCTCGACTCGACTGATGACACGACCACAGATAGCCACTGACTCGACCACAGAAGAAACACATGCAGACGGTCCGTGTAGCATTTCACTCGGGCCGTGTCAAGCATTTCTGGAAACAGATTCAGAATTTGGAAACAAAGCTAATTGATGGAAGGTCGGCCAGAAAAGCATATAAGCGGGATTTCTTGCACCAGCAAGGACATTCTGGAGCAGAGAGGCAATTCCTAGGGTTTGGACTTGGCGGCTAAGCTTGGAGACGAAGTTGAGAAGCGAAAGACGCGAGATTTCGACGGATCTTCTTTGTTCTTCGGGTTTTGTCATGGCTAATCTTTTTATCATTTCTTTAATCTGTTTTAGAACTATGTCTGAGTAGATTTTTAGTTTCTAGGGTTGTGTTGTAATCGAATGTTTTGTTTTGCATTTTAGTTATTGGATTCTTTTGTTGAAATTTGTGTTTGCTTGATTGTGTTTGATTTTAATTGCTTAGTCTAAGTTGTTTGATTTTTATTGGTTTACCACTAGATGAATGATCACATCTAGAAGGTACTTTGGCCCTTATAATCTCTCAACCAAACTAAGTACATGAGGTAGGATTAGTGATCCGAAATGTGAAACCAAGTAGTAACCGACAAGTGACATTTCCTCATATCGACGGAATGAGGTTACCTTTAGTATACCAAACAAGCAACTAGGTAATTTAGACCAACATACGACAGTTCAGATTTAGAACCCGACGAGGGCATATATTGCAAGTCCATACCAAGTTAATGAACCAACAGACGACAGTTGAGTTTTAGAACATTAGGTCTGGTCAGTAGAACCCTACACAAAGGAACAACACAAAGAAACAATAACTGCTGCATTTACTCGAGAGCCACACGGACCGTGTACGACAGTATCCGGCCCGTGTAAGACACTACACGGACCGGGTACCTCGAGGCAGATGAAGTCATAACTTTGGAAACGCCTTTTTATATCTGATTAAACCAAGTTGATTTACTTTCCTGCATTTTAATTACTGTGATTGAATAGGAACTATAAAACCAAAACCAACCTTTTCCAACTTCTAGGCTTTATTTGATTAAGGTAGAATTCTAGTTAAGATCTAAACCGTCCGTGTGATCGATACCTGATAATATACTACTCAATAGGATTGTATACTTGCAGCCTGAACCGAAAAGTATATTTAAGGTTAAAAAAAAGTACAGTTTACAGTACTGAAACTTTGTACTATACCTTTTGGTGTAACAAGTTTTTGGCGCCGTTGCCGGGGACGGCATCATTTATTTTCTGGATTTTTGCTTATTTTAATTAATCTAGATTTTAACTTGTATCATTTTCCTTTTATTTTTCTCTCTCTTTCAGGAAAACTAGCATCCGTACCTCCACCCAAGGGAGACTACAATCTGAGGAGTAAAGGACCACTTCCCGACACAGACACAGCTGTTCCTACACAACCACCTCTGCACATGGCCCGTGCAGAAGATCCACGGTCCGTGCACTCCGATAACTCGAGTAGAGGAAATATGAGTAACAACGGAGAAGACAGGGAAGACGACATGACTGATGATCTTTCCGATGATGGCATGGCCGACTTCGTGCCAAGGACCTTGCGTGAATTCAATGTGCCACGAGCTGGAGACGTGAGGGGAGCCATCAGACTGCCGCGAATTGTGGGACAACAACCGAACTTCAATCCGGGAGTTGTCAACATAGTGCAGCAGAACACCTTCCACGGTTTAGATCATGAGGATCCACATGCCCATCTCCAAACCTTTCTTGAATGTTGCACAACCATCAAAACCAATGGCTTAACAACTATCAAAACCAATGGCCCGTGTGAAATGCTACACGGACCGTGTGCCTGTGTTTCTTCTGTGGTCGAGCCAGCAGCTATCTGTGGTCGTGTCATCGGTCGAGTCGAGGTTGACACGGTCCGCATGAGGTGGTACACGGACCGTGTAGAGACTTCTAAATTCTATATTCTTCCTCGATTTTGCCCGATTCCTGCAGAATAAGAATAAACTTGCAGCAGTCCCACATTCTATATATATTCAATGAATTATAACCGAGTTAATAGATTAAAACACAGGTTTTGGGACAAATTTAAGGTCAAAATATAGATATCAATGCGAGATATCAAATTCCCCCAAGCTGAAATCTTGCTTGTACTTAAGCAAAAATCTCAACTTAGGTAAAGGGTTGGTCTATGGATTACCTAAATGCAAAAGTAAATTCTAAGTGCGAATAGTTTAACGTGAGCTTGCTATTGTTAAAAACCTCAAGAATTCTTTTGAATAACAATTTGAATTTTCTCGATAAATTTTGATTCACTCCATAAATTGACTAATCAAATTGCATAATTTGAGATGTTTTAAAATTTGCCAGAACTAATTACTCGAATTGATCAATCTTTCATTCCTACATTGAAACTATCCCCTCGTTTGTGGTGATTTTACTTTTTGCCCTCCCAAGCTTGGAACAAGCTTAGGTTAGAAACTCGCGGACTTCGCGTGTTGATATATGCATAAGTCTTAACTATTGTTTTCTCGAGCTCAAAGGCATCCAGTAGGATTGTGCCAGTACTCTTTCTTTTCTTCTAAATTTGGGAGATGAGCTCAAAGGCGCCCTGTAGGACTTATTGCCAGTACTCTTATTTTCTCCATCTTTTCGTTGGTTTTTAATCATTTGTATATATCATGAATACACACATCCAATGGTATTCCTTCATACCAATGTATATCGCAATATTTCTTTTGTTGAAAATCCTGGTTCCCTATTTTAAAAGACACAGTTTAGTTTCAAATGATTTTTCAATACAATTCGACTTTAATTTCTTCAAATGCTCAAAATATCCCGTCCTATGCAATTCTTTGATCAATTATGGGGTTATGTCCAATTTCTCAAAGTCATCATCATTACAACTCAAAATTTTTCCAAAAGGTTTCTAATTCTAACAATTCATGCAAATTTATCGCCTAAGAGTGCAAGAAAAAAGTAAACATGACCTAGAAATAAAAGAAAAATAAACATGCCCTAAATGCAAAGTTCTCCCCCCAAGCTAAGTCCGAGCATTGTCCGCAATGCTTCAAAACAGATAGAAAGTAAAACTAGGGTTAAAGAAAGCAAAGGATCCGCCTTCCAAAGGCGCTCATCTGCTGCTGGATGTCGCGAAGGATAACACCATGCTCGCGCTGAGTGTCACTCATGTCATGCATGAGACGGTACACATCCTGAATGGTCGGGTCGGCAGAGTAAGAGCCAGCCTCAGCAGTGGAAGGAACATGTGCCTGGTGCGAAGAGCTGGGCGCATCTGTCATCGGTACATCATCAGGAGAAGGGGGTGGGGATGCCGGAGCAGTCGGCAGTGGCTCAGTGAAGAGCCAGGTGGACCTGTCCTCGAAGGAGAGAGGTGCCGGGAAAGGCATCTGGTACTGAGTGCGGCCATCCGGCATGCGCCAAAGGTATCTATCGCGGCAGCCAGCGCTCCTCTGAATCCTGATGAATGTCGTCAGTCGGAAAGCCTCGGCGTCCAGGTGGCGTGGACCTCTACAGAGCGTGTCACCATCGGTGGATACCCCTAACTTGTCGACAATGTTAGTGACATAGGCACCAATAGTGATAGCGCCCCCCGTCCTCGTGGAGCGCTGGAGACCAAGCCAGTGGTGGATCATAATGAGTATCAGATCGGGCCGCTCTATCTCCTCGTTTGGGCGGAGCATGTGATCCAGAAGCTGGAGGTCCTCGATATTGGCACGGGAGACCGTCTCGCCACGTGCAAAGATGGTGACAGCAAGAGCGCTGATATCTCGCAAACTTACCTATATTTCGACCCGTATTTTGTACCAAAACCTGTGTTTAGAACTGTCAAATCGTGTTTATTTCATTGAATATCTATAGAATGTGGTACTGCTGCGCATTTGCTCTTACTTTGCAGAAAACGGGCGAAACCGAGGAAGAATATGGAATTTGAAGGTTTATATACGGTCTGTGTACCTTCTTATGCAGACCGTACAACCCTCTGCCCGACCACAGACACGACCAGGACACCAATCTCAGCACCGGAAATTAAAACGGTCATAGATTTTGACTCGTAACTCCGTTTTGAGTGTATAACCACTTTTCAGAAAACTTGCAAGAAGATCTACAATCTGAGCTAGAGACACAGGTACAAGGTCCGTGTAGAATTTCACACGGGCCGTATCAAGTATTTCCAACCGCTGACTCACCACAGAAGACACACAGGTACATGGTCCGTGTAGAATTTCACACGGGCCGTGTCAAGAATTTCCGGAAACAGATTCAGAATTTGGAAACAAAGCTAATTGATGGAAGGTCGGCCAGAAAAGCATATAAACGGCATTTCTTGCACCAGAGAGGTATTCTGGAGCAGAGAGGCAATTGCTAGGGTTTGAGACTTGGCGGCTAAGCTTGGAGACGAAGTTGAGAAGCGAAAGACGTGAGTTTTCGACGGATCTTCATTGTTCTTCGAGTTTTTCTATGAACTCCTTTATCTTTATTTGTTTTATTTGCTTTTTAATCATGTTAAAGTAGACTTTTAGTTTCTAGGATTGTGATGTAATCGAATGTTTTGTTTTGCATGTTAGTTATTAGATTCTTTTGTTGAAATTTGTGTTTGCTTGATTGTGATTGATTTAATTACTTAGCGTAAGTTGTTTGATTTAAGGAACAATCTCGATGTGTACACTGGACACGGCCCGTGTAGGACACTACACGGACCGGGCACCTCGAGGCAGAACTGAGATGAAGTCATAACCCTGGAAACGCCTTTTTACTTCTGATTTAAACCAAGTTGATTTACTTTCTTGCATTTAATTACTGTTATTGAACTGTTAGGAACTTTAAGAACCAAAACCAACCTTTTCCAACTTCTAGTCTTTATTTAATTTAGGTAGAATTCTAGATAAAATCTGAACCGTCCCTGTGATCGATACCCAAATTTATACTACTCGATAGGATTGTATACTTGCAATCTGAACCGAAAAGTGTATTGAAGGTTAAAAAGTGCAGTTTACTGTACTGAAACTTTGTACTATACCTTTTGGTATAACAAGTTTTTGGCGCCGTTGCCGGGGACGGCATCATTTATTTTCTGAATTTTTCCTTATTTTAATTAATCTAGATTTTAACTTGTATCCTTTTCCTTTTATTTTTTTTTCTCTCTTTTAGGAAAACTGGCATCCATACCTCCACCCAAGGGAGACTACAATCTGAGGAGTAAAGGACCACTTCCCGATGCAGACACAGCTGGTCCTGCACAACCACCTCTGCACACACGGCCCGTGCAGACGATACACGGCCCGTGCAAGACAGGGAAGATGACATGACTGATGACCTCTCTGATGATGACATGGCCGACTTCGTGCCAAGAACCCTGCGTGAATTCAATGTGCCACGAGCTGGAGACGTGAGGGGAGCCATCAGACTGCCACGAATTGTGGGACAACAACCGAACTTCAATCCGGGAGTTGTCAACATCGTGCAGCAGAACACCTTCCACGGCTTGGATCATGAGGATCCACATGCCCATCTCCAAACCTTTCTTGAATGTTGCACAACCATCAAAACCAATGGCTTAACAACTGATTACACTAGACTTGCACTGTTTCCTTTTACTCTTAGGGACAAGGCCAAGAAATGGTTAGGGTCACTACCAAGGGATTCTGTTACCAACTGGAGGGAACTGTCTAAATTATTTCTAACTAGATTCTTCCCTCATAAAAGAACTGCCAAGGTAAGAACCCAACTGACCAGCTTTAGGCAAAGGTCTGATGAACCCCTAAACGAGGCCTGGGAAAGGTTTAGGGAGTTACAGTATTCTTGTCCACACCATGGTATTCCTGACTGGTTGTTGATCCAAACTTTTTATGATGGTTTAACTGAAAGCACTCGTACAACTGTTGATGCTGTTGCAGGTGGAGCACTGATGTCAAGAGAACCTCTTGAAGCTATGAACCTGATCGACAACATGGCTCAGAACCAACAGTGGTCCGGCTGTGACAATTCCAGACCTGGAGGAGGTGGCCGATTCGAAGTCGATCAAATCACAGCCCTAACCGCCAAGCTAGATGCCATGCAGAAGGCTTTTGATAAGATAAGCGTGAAGGCTGTTGGCCAACATCTACCACAACCATGTGTCATGTGTGGAGACAAGGGGCATTCTTATGAACAGTGGCCATTGGCCCAAAGGGATGAAGAACCTGAGCAGATAAACTATCTCAACAATGAATCATCCCATTTTCCGAGACCACAATTCAACAATCCATCAAGCAGCAGGCAACAACCGAGGCTTCTACCACAATGTTTCTTTTCCTGACTCGAACAATCGATCATTTCAATCCGGTCCTTCCAAGCCATATATCGCTCCCGCTGTGAGTGACTTCATGCATGAGCAAGGGAAGATGAACCAGATGATGTTCGAGCAAATGCAAACAATGAATGCTCAGCTGACTGCTTAGAATAAGTTGATAGGGCAAATGGGTCAACAAGCTGCCTCTACACAACCACCTCCTGGAAGACTGCCTAGTCAACCAGAACCCAACCCCAGAGGAGAGGTAAAATCTATAACCATGCGAAGTGGGACCCATTACTCAGGACCATCCATGCCAGTCAACCAAACTGCCAACTACACGGACCGTGCACACTCCACACGGTCCGTGCAACCACTTGCTGAAGAGACTGAACATCCTGCCCGTGCAGAGTCCACACGACCAGCCAAAACCACCGAGCACACGGACCGTGCAGATGGCACACGGGCCGTACAGAAGGAAGCTGAAGGTCAAAGAAAGAAGGGGGCCGAGAAACCCCCACCTTACCGGCCACCTGTTCCCTTCCCCCAGAGGCTAGCCGAGTCCAGACTCAACGAGTGATTTGCCAAGTTCATTCAAGTGCTAAAGCAACTGCATATCACGATTCCCTTCACCGATGCCTTGACCCAAGTGCCAACCTATGCCAAGTTTCTCAAGGACATCCTCACCAACAAGCGAAGCTTGGGGGGACATGAAAAGGTAAAACTCACAGAGCAGTGCAGCGCAATCTTGAGTAGCAAACTCCCGCCCAAACTGGAGGACCCAGGTAAATTCTTCATTCCTTGCAAAATCAGGAAAGCTACCATCAAGCGAGCCCTATGTGACTTAGGGGCCAGCGTGAGTCTCATGCCACACACCATCTTTAAGCGCATGGGAGTAGGCGAGCTCAAACCCACGCACATAACTCTGCAGCTTGCTGATTCCTCTGTCAGGCTACCACTTGGCATAGTAGAGGACGTGCCGGTTCTGGTCGGCAAGTTTTATGTTCCAGTTGATTTCGTGGTGATAGAGATTAGGAGGACAAGGAAATCCCCATCATTCTGGGAAGGCCATTTTTAAAGACCGCTCGAACACTTATTGACTTGGAAAATGAGACTCTGACTCTACAAATTGGAGATGAGAGTGTGAAGTTTAATCTCAACCGATCTATAAAGTACCCAAATGAACCAGAAACATGCTGCGCGATCGATGTGGTTGATCAATTGGCCAAGGAACAATCTCGTAAGCAATACGGTAGCTCATTTAAAAATTATCCTGATTATTTGGCTGATTTGCAGGTAAAGAGAGCTGCCAAAGAGAAGATGTGTGCAACAGAAGCAAAGTCTGCCAATCTGGAGGAATTGACACACGGACCGAATGTAACTTACACGGACCGTGCACCATAGTCAGAGGAGCTGGAGGATGAGGAAGCACACGGGGCGCACAAGGCTCATCGGGGGTAGAACACGGACCGTACACGTCTTACACGGACCGTGCATCAGCCCAGACAGAACAGCCCACTCCTGAATTAAACCTTTTCCAGCTAACCTCAGGTATGAGTTCCTAGACTCGAATAAATCTTGCCCTATTATTTTAAATGCAGGTCTCGACCTGGATCGCAACCTTTGATTTTTGGAGGATTTGAAAGCTCAGCAAACTGTGATCGGGTACTTGATCGGGAAGCTGACAGGCACGAACCAAGCCACACACATGCATCAGAGCCTCTCCAAGGCACACGAACCGTGCAAACCAGCACACTGGCCGTGCACAAGCAGCCTGGTCTGTGCATTCTCTCCCATGGTGTTTCCAGAAGGACAGATGGTCTTGGTTCCACAAAGAACCACCCGACCCGCCTCACTCCTCGCTTCACATCTAGTAAGTTTTCTTGTTTTCTTTTATTTACTCTTTCTTGTGTGAATTCAAGCATTGAGGACAATGCTTCATTCAAGCTTTGGGGCGGGTTGAATAGAAGAAATTGTATCTGCATTTAGTTCATGTTTATTTTTTGAAAATTTTGCATTTTTAGGTGATAAATTTGTGTGACTGCTAGGATTAGAGACTTGTTTGAAAATTTTTGGTTATGATTTGGATGACTTTGAGAAATTGGAAATAACCCCATAATTGATCAAAGAACTGCTTAGGATGGGAAGTTTTGAGAAATTGAAAAAATGAAAACTTGAATTGTACTGAAATAACATTTTGAAACTGAACTTTGCCTTTTAAATTAGGGAATTGGAATTTTAAACAATAGAAAGATTGGGATATCTATTGGTATGAAAGAATACCTTCGGATATGTGTATTCATGATATATGCAAATGAATAAAAGAAAAAAAATGAAACAAAGGAAAATATGGGGAAAATAAGAGTACTGGCAATAAATCCTATGGGATATCTTTGAGCTCGTCTCCCAAATTTATAAAAAAAGAGTACTGGCACAATCCGACGGGATGCCTTTGAGCTCGAAAACTCTCAAAAACTTTTGCATATATCAACACACGAAGTCCACGACTTTCTAACCTAAGCTTGTTCCAAGCTTGGGGGGACAAAACGGAAAATCACCACAAATGAGGGCATAGTTTCAATGTAAGAATGAAAGGTTTGATCAATTCGGTAACTAGTTTTTGCAAATATCAAAGCATCTCAGAATTTGAAGTTTGACTACTCAATTTGTGGGGTGAATCAAAACTAATCGAGGAAAATTCCAAGTTGTTATCCAAAATGATTCTCGAGGTTAATAATAATAGCAATTCATGTGAGTTTTTCACAATTAGGATCTTAACTTGCATTTAGGAAAGTTTAAAAGACCAACCCGGTACCTAAGTTGGGGTTTTTTCTTGAGGACAAGCAAGACTTCAGCTTGGGGGAATTTGATATCTCGCAAACTTACCTATATTCCGACCCGTATTTTGTACCAAAACCTGTGTTTAGAACTGTCAAATCGTGTTTATTTCATTGAATATCTATAGAATGTGGTACTGCTGCGCATTTGCTCTTACTTTGCAGAAAATGGGGGAAACCGAGAAAGAATATGGAATTTGAAGGTTTATATACGGTCCGTGTACCTTCTTATGCGGACCGTACAACCCTCTGCCCGACCACAGACACGACCAGGACACCAATCTCAGCACCTGAAATTAAAACGGTCATAGATTTTGGCTCGTAACTCCGTTTTGAGTGTATAACCACTTTTCGAAAAGCTTGCGAGAAGATCTACAATCTGACCTAGAGACACAGGTACACGGTCCGTGTATAATTTCACACGGGCCGTGTCAAGCATTTCCAACCGCTGACTCGACCACAGAAGACACACAGGTACACGGTCCGTGTAGATTTTCACACGGGCCGTGTCAAGCATTTCCAGAAACAGATTCAGAATTTGGAAACAAAGCTAATTGATGGAAGGTCGGCCAGAAAAGCATATAAGCGGGATTTCTTGCACCAGAGAGGTATTCTGGAGCAGAGAGGCAATTGCTAGGGTTTGGGACTTGGCGGCTAAGCTTGGAGACGAAGTTGAGAAGCGAAAGACGTGAGTTTTCGACGGATCTTCATTGTTCTTCGAGTTTTTCTATGAACTTCTTTATCTTTATTTGTTTTATTTGCTTTTTAATCATGTTAGAGTAGACTTTTGGTTTCTAGGGTTGTGATGTAATCGAATGTTTTGTTTTGCATGTTAGTTATTGGATTCTTTTGTTGAAATTTGTGTTTGCTTGATTGTGTTTGATTTTAATTGCTTAGTCTAAGTTGTCTGATTTTTATTGGTTTACCACTAGATGAATGCGCACATCTAGAAGGTACTTTGGCCCTTATAATCTCTCAACCAAACTAAGTACATGAGGTAGGATTAGTGATCCGGAAGGTGAAACCAAGTAGTAGCCGACAGGTGAACATTTCCTCATATCGACGGAATGAGGTTACCTTTAGTATACCAAACAAGCAACTAGGTAATTCAGACCAACATACGACAGTTGAGGTCTAGAACCCGACGAGGTCACATATTGCAATTCCATACCAAGTTAATAAACCAACAGACGACAGTTGAGGTTTAGAAGCATTAGGTCTGGTCAGTAGAACCCTACACAAAGGAACAACACAAAGAAACAATAAATGCTGCATTCACTCGAGGGCCACACGGAACGTGTACGACAGTACCCGGCCCGTGTAGGACACTACACAGACCGGGCACCACGAGACAGAACTGAGATGAAGTCTTAACCCTGGAAACGCCTTTTTACTTCTGATTTAAACCAAGTTGATTTACTTTCTTGCATTTAATTACTGTTATTGAACTGTTAGGAACTTTAAGAACCAAAACCAACCTTTTCCAACTTCTAGTCTTTATTTAATTTAGGTAGAATTCTAGATAAAATCTGAACCGTCCCTGTGATCGATACCCAAATTTATACTACTCGATAGGATTGTATACTTGCAGTCTGAACCGAAAAGTGTATTGAAGGTTAAAAAGTGCAGTTTACTGTACTGAAACTTTGTACTATACCTTTTGGTGTAACAAGCGCGCTGGATGCAGTGAAGGACTGGGTGAGCAATGTTGAGGCCCTTGAACTCCTTGTTGTGAACGGCCTCGGGGGTCATGCCAGAGATCAAGTTCCAGAAGTGGTCCTTGTCGAGGCCCGCATGAAAATCGAGGGAACCGGTCTGGGGATCCGACTGGAAGCCAAACCACCCGCGAAGCTGGAAGAGCCAGAGTCGGTGAGTCTGGTGTCGGAGCAGGAATTTTATGTAGGGGCTGCCCTGTCGATCCCACTTGAGCTGGAGAGAAGAGAGAAACTCGTGCGTGAGTTTCTCGTAGGCATTGTGCTCGATACCCCAGAAAGCTGGGGTAAACCCGATCCGGCCGGTGAGAAAGTGAAACTGCTCCTTGATGCCGAAGGCGCGTAGGGTGTCGAAGTCAACCCGTCGAGTGTTTTCAAACTTTCTCAGCCGCAAAGTGTCGAAGTACGCGAACATGCGGTGGGTGGGGATGGGGAAGCAATCGTCCTGGTAATCATCTGCCCGATCGGTGTACTCCCCAGAGAGGTGGTGGGACTCGTCAGAGTCATAGCGAATGATGGGAGTCTGACTCATGAGGGGAAGAAGAGTGATGAGAAGAAGTGTGAGAGGGAGTACCGTGTTGTGGTGAGTCAGACTGAGGTGGAGAAGGTGTGCGCTCAGGTGGTGGTGTCTGGGCACGGAGTGCCTGCTGCCTATACTCGTGGGCGTGTTTTGATTGGCGTTCGCGATACATTGCTGCCTCTGATTAGGGTTGACACGGGCCGAGTGGATTGTGACACGGGTCGTGTAAGGCTACACGGACCGTGTAGGGGTTGATGCGGGGCGTGTCAGTCTAGGGTTTCAGCTGAATGGCAGAGCCGACGGGAGAGAAAAGAGAGGGAGAGATCTCGGCGAGGTGGTGTGGTGGTCACTAGAGATAGGAAGAAAGACGAAAAGAAAAGAGTTCCGACAACATTATGAGTCGAATGCAGACTCGCCATTCCAACTTCGCAAAGACGGTATCCTATGGTTCCACAATCGCATATGTGTTCCGAATGACTCAGAACTGAAGAATCTGATTCTATCAGAAGCACATGACTCTGGGTACACCATTCACCCTGGAGAAGTTAAGATGTATCAAGATTTGAAGCAACACTTCTGGTGGCCAAAGATGAAACGGAACGTGCAACACTATGTCGAAAAGTGCCAGGTTTGTCAACAGGTCAAGGCAGATAGACGGAGGAGGGCGGGATTACTAAGACCCCTTGCGATACCCACCCGAAAATTTGAGTCGATTACCATGGATTTTGTGACTGGATTCCCAAGAACGATCGGAAGATACGATGCCATCTGGGTGATTGTAGATAGGCTGACGAAGATTGCGCACTTCATTCCGCTTCGGGTCGAGACCTCTGGAAGAGAGTTAGCTGATCTGTTCTTGAAGTACCAATTCAAATACCACGGCTGCTCGCGCAACATTATCTCCGACCGAGACCCCCGATTTACCTCCCACTTTTGGGAAAGCTTCCAAAAAGCCATGGGTACGAAGTTGAGATTCAGTACCGCGCATCATCCTCAAATCGACGGTCAATCTGAACGAACCTGATAAGCCTCAATTATATATACTTTTGATTAAGGTTTAACCTAAAAAACTAAGCCAATTTCCTTGTATTTTAGTGTAAATTTGTGTTAAAATATGCCAAGAACCAAGTTACTGCCAAAGTCTATTTAAATTACAGGAAATGGAGCAAATTGTAGATTTTCTCACAAGCTTTCTGAAAAGTGGTAGAACACTGAAAACGGAGTTACGGATGATGATCTATGCCCATTTGAAGTTCAGTTTCACAGAAATTCAGAGAGTTTTGCGGTCTGTACAAGAATTTCGTGCGGGCCGCACAACGGGTCGCATAGAATTACAGCTGCCGACACAAAGTTCGTATTTTGGCTATATATTGGTCATACGAACTCCGATTTGGGTGAATCAAAGCTTGACAGAATCAGGACAAAAATATCTACAACTTTTATGAAGGATACAAATCCAAATTCGGAATGTAGAATTTTGTGCAGCCACACCAATGGCCGCACCAGCCTAGATTTGGACAGATTTTATTACCAACTTCGCCCGATTCACTTCCATATCTGGTTTGCTTGCTCCTAGAGGCACGAAAATTACTATAGATTGGCACAGAGGCAGCAAGAGGAGGGATCTCATCTTCCACATTGCTCCTAAGTTCTTTTTCTTCTAAACCTCTCCATTTTTTATTCTCTCCTCTTCACAAGATCAAAGTCTTTTGGATTGACAGATTGAAGGCTGATTTGAGCGAGCAAACACTGAAGACAAGGGCAGCAAACTAGGAGATTGGTGTATTCTCTTCTCTTATTTGTTTATCTAGTTTTTTTAGTCATGTTTACTCTTTTGTATCTCTTGGATGTTATTGCACCCATGAGGGGCTAGATTCCTCTCTAGGGGTTTAGGCTAAAATCATGAACTTGTATTAGATTCTATTTTACTTGGATAATATTTCTATGTGATGATTGTTTGTTAATTGATTGTTCTTGGTGATTTTATAATTCATGTGCTTAAGTGATTTGTGAATTATTAATTAGTGTCCCGCTTGGGTTTAACCAACTTAAGGTGTTAGGATCAAAGAATTGATAGAACCAAATTACTTGCATGAATAATTTTAGGATTGAGATTAGAAATGACCAAATCTATTTCTTAGTCCGGAACCACAAGAACAATGGTTGAATTGAGGCGAAGAACTTAATCGTGAAGCCTCATATTCAATTGGGACCCCTAAAATTGAACCGAATTTTGGTATGAAGAACTTAATCGTGAAGTGTCGAAATTTGGGAATAAATTAGGCTAAACATATGCTTATGGTCTAGATAATTAGGGTGAGGAACTTAATCGTGAAATCCGAACTATCTAGACACGTCATTAATTCACGAAAGTGACCCTTTTGGACATATTAGTTTTAGAAACCCCAAAATAACAAACATGAATTTAGAAGCCAAGTAAATGTGAATTTAATCAAGGGATTGAGAGCCGATAGCCCTTAGATTCCATCTCTTTGATTACAAACTCCTTTTTATTATTTGTTTAGAATTGATTTGTTTTGTTTCAACTCCAATTCGGGTATTGAACCCACCATTCCAGTTTTCAACAAAACCCCCCCTTTACTTTAATTGCTTTTTTTAGAATTAATTATTTAAGTAGAAAGTAATTTCTCCCGTTATCTTTGGATCGATACCTATTTTACTACAATGATAGGTTGTATGCTTGCAACCAATCTATCATTGTGTATTAAGGTTTATAAATTTAAAGCATAGAGTGTATTACAAAACTGACCCACATATTCCAATACCAAAAATACACATCAGAACCATACAAACGTTAGAAGATATGCTGCGATCCTGTGCCCTGAGTTTCCGAGGATCTTGGATCGATCACCTGTACCTGGTGGAATTTGCATATAACAATAGCTACCATTCGAGTATCGGAATGTCACCACAGGAGGCTCTTACGGGACAGCAGTGTCGCACACCGCTGTGGTGGGGACCAACAGGTACATACTCACCTACCGGGCCTCAGATGCTTGAAGAAGTCGCGGAAAAGACGAAAGTTGTCCTGAGTCGGCTTAAATCAGCACAGGAGAGACAAAAGAAGTACGCAGATGTTCATCGACGGCTGTTGGAATTTCCGGAAGGAGACCATGTTTGGCTCCGAGTTTCACCCGTCAGGGGCGTACACCGGTTTGGCGTCTCAGGTAAATTGAGTCCCCGCTATATTGGGCCGTTTCAAATTACGCGGCGAGTGGGACCGGTGGCATATGAGCTCGCATTGCCACCAGCATTGGACCGGGTTCATCCGGTGTTTCATGTGTCACAATTACGACGGTACGTGCGAGATCCATCTCACTGCATTGATCACTCCGATTTGCATGTCCAAGAGGACTTGACATATCAAGAAGAGCCGATGCAAATACTGGACAGAAAAGAACAGCGACTTCGGAGCAAGGTGATCAAACTTGTTCTGGTCAAGTGGGGACGCCATTCAGATAAAGAAGCAACATGGGAAGGTGAAGAAAGTATCCGCGAGAAGTACCCCGAACTATTCGACGATTCAGGTATGCAATTAAGTTCAGAGGACTGAACTTTATCTTAAGGGGGGGGGAGAAATGTCACGTTAAGAAAATTTATAATAATATTTTTAAGTCATTTGTTTATTTAGAGTGTTTAAAACGGAATCGAAATTTGATCGACGAGCGAGGAGTGGGAAATTAAAACAAGATTAATGGGTTTATATTGAATTTTAAAGTTATCCGGACCATTGATTCACCCTAGCACGAATCGCGAAGCACTCTCTTTGATAAACCCTCACCCCTCTCTCTTCTCCCTTGTGTTTGGCCGGCCAAAGAGAAAGAAAGAGAGAAAGAGAGAGAGAGAAGAAAAGAGAGGGAGAGCTCCAAAATCCCGTCGGATTGCGCCACCGTCCGGGAAATCGAGGTTGAAACCGAGAAGGCAGCCGTAGATCTCTCCTAGCCATTCTGTCGGTAATTTTTCTTTTCCCTTCTTTGTTTGAAAATCCGAGATTTCTCGAATCCGCGGATTGTTCGTTTTAAACCCGAGATTAGTGTTAGAATTGATCGAACTCTAACTCCTTTGAGCTTCTCATCTCTCGTTTACCGATTTTCTCCGTGATTTCGTCTCCCATCTTGGATTTCCCATTCTAGGGTTTTGATACCAAATCCCGAATTGAAACGCGGCATTGATTGATTAGGTTAGTCCGACCGACTAGACTTGTCCTCGGTAGGGTTACCTCTTGATCGGGAAAGGTTAGAACGTGTAATGGTTAAATCGAGGTTTCGACCAAATTAGGGTTACACCAACCGGCCAAATCGAATTGATGCGTAAACAGAATAGCGAACCAGTACAGGAATGAGACCTAATTGAGATGGTATACGTGGAATGTAGGTGTAGGCTCGGTTGAGCAAAGGTTTGCGGGGCATTCCGAGGCGCCTGATCTATAGTCACGCGGTACGCCTATTGCCAGCAGGTGCGGGATTCTTGGACTTGTTTGATAATTTATATTCATGAATTAAACTGCTTCCAATTGTCATGTTGAACTGCTTGATTGATTGCATAATCGAATTGTTTGAATCATATGCATAACCGTATTAATTTAGAACTGATATGCACTGAAATCGCCTTATTGCGGGCCGCAACAACCCCCATTACGGGCCGAAATCCACAGAGCAGCTGAAAATATACTCTATGAATGCTCTCTGAATGCTTTGTTGCGGGCCGCAATGAATCCATTGCGGGCTGCAATGAATGTAGCAGAATAAAGTATAGTCTCTGAATGCTTTGTTGCGGGCCGCAATGAATGTAGCAGAATAAAGTATAGTCTCTGAATGCTTTGTTGCGGGCCGCAATGAATGGAGTAGAATTCAAAAACTCTCTGAATGCTTTGTTGCGGGCCGCAACCACATCCATTGCGGGCCGCAATGAGAGCCTGAAAAATGCCAATAGGAGCTGGAAATTGTCTGGTAATTAAGTTGCGAGCCGTAATAACCCCATTTCGGTCCAAAATGAATACCAAAGTTGTATTTGCATGTTGAATGGTATATCGTTTGTTTGTGTTCTTTTGTTTTGGAACTACGGTCGAAAGTCCCCAACAATTTATGACTATCTAGGATGGTCGGTAATGTTTCGAAATCAACGCTGGGCGATGACTCGAAACCATGTGCGCATATGAGTATAATTAATCACTGCTGGGCAGTGATTGATTAAGATCAGTCAATGCTGGGCAATGACTGATCGTGACGGAGACTTTGGGTGACTGTGAGGAAACGATGAAATGATGTCATATCCAGTCTGGGACAGGAATGACAGTTTGGTTTGACGCGTTGCGAATGGACGATTCTGAGCTTATTGCATACGAATTTTTATCTGATTATGAACCAGACCTTAGTTAATGGTTAAGCCAAAGCACTGCGGATGGGTGTCAGATAAAGGGTCCAGCTTGGTGGGCCATCTGTAGGTGTCAGTGACACTACAGATGTGGGTTGGAAAAGGGTCCAGCTCGGTGGGACATCCGTAGGTGCTACCAGCTGTAATAAACTGAGTTAAGCCAAAAACGTGCGTGTTTGAGATTCATCTTGGAAATTCCGTAACTTGTGTTTCATTTGGTGAATTGTTGCCGATCATATGCACTTGCTTCATTTATGAATATGCATCTGTATGAACTGCTTTTGTATGGTTTCATTTCTGAATATAGATTTTGATTGCAAGTCCAATAATCTAAACTGTGGCAAATTTCGCACTGAGAATTTATTCTCACCCCCACTCTTGGGTTATTTTACAGGATTTGAGACGTCGGGTTCTGGAGAGGCACGCGAGTTGTAGACCCTCGGTAGTTGCCTCTGTATGGCCTAATCTACCTTTTTGTTGTATAGTTTAGGGTTAGGCCTGATGGTTAGTATCTGTACGAGATACTTTTGTTGTATTATATTTTGACTAGACCGTGTACCCTTATATATGGATTTATGTATATATATACATAGGGATGTGCTTGATAGTAGTTAATTGTGCATATTTGGATTTAACGGGTAATCGCCTTGTAAACATACACGGCGTTGTATGTTTACGGCAGGGAACTGTTGCGAACCGTGGCTGCGGGGTGTGACAGGTTATTTAAAGAAAATGAAGGGGTGTAACTGATGCGGAACGGGCGCGACCTTCCATATGCATCATTTGGCGGTTACGTGGGCCGTGTAGGAAGTTGTACGGGCCGTATGAGATGATCCTTGCCGTGTATAAATCGCAGGGGTTGGGCAGCCTGAGTCTTCTTGTGTTGCAAGGGCCGTGTCATATTTTATGCGGCCCGTGTGGTCTACTTTACATATGTTGCTTTCCTTGAAAATTCCTAAATGCGAATTAATTGAAAACAAATATGCATGCAAATAATAATACTATGCAGAAAGATTAAATTATTCCAAAATGAAAGAAAATTAAAAGGGCTTGGGTTGCCTCCCAAGAAGCGCTTGTTTTAGGTCTCGAGCTTGACCACCTTTCTTTAAGTCTTGGCTGGAGCGGGATCAGAGAGATCTTGATCGAACCACTCGTTCTGGCGATGGTCAGCAATGTAGTGCTTGAGACGCTGACCATTGACCTTAAAAGTCCTGTTCTCATTATTTCCAATTTCAATCACACTGAAAGGATACACTGTCTTCAAATGGAACGGACCGGACCATCTAGACTTCAGTTTACCTGGGAACAGTCTCAATCTAGAATTAAACAAAAGGACAAGATCCCCTATCTTGAATTCGTGAGGTGCAGTGCGCTGGTCATGAACTCGCTTGGTTCTCTCCTTGTAGATTCTTGCATTCTCGTAAGCATGTAGGCGCATTTCCTCCAACTCGTGCAAATCAAGGATGCGCTTCTCGCCAGCTGTAAGCATGTCCATATTGATGGTTCGCGTGGCCCAGAATGCTTTGTGCTCGATCTCCATAGGTAAATGGTAGTGATTTCCATATACTAGCTTGAAAGGACTCATCCCAATCGGTGTCTTGAAGGCAGTTCAGTACTCCCAGAGTCCATCATTGAGCTTGAGCGACCAATCCTTCCGTGTCCGTGCCACAGTCTTTTCCAAGATGGACTTGATTTCCCTGTTAGAAATTTCAGCTTGTCCATTAGATTGAGGGTGATAGGAAGTTGTTACCTTGTGTGTTATCCCATGACGGCTTAAAAGACTGTCGAATTGTCGGTTGATGAAGTGCTTGCCTCCATCACTGATGACTGCTCTTGGCACTCCAAAGCGAGGGAAGATGATGTCAGTGAAAAGCTTCTTCACTGCGTTTGAGTCTGCCTTTCAACATGCCACTACCTCGACCCATTTGGACACATAGTCCACCGCAACCAGGATGTACTTATTCCAACATGATGATGGGAACGGTCCCATGAAATCAATACCCCACACATCAAAGATTTCTACTTCGAGAATGTAGTTGAGAGGCATCTCATTGTGCTTGGTAAAATTCCCGGTCCGTTGGCACTTGTCACAAGCCAAGACCAAGGTCCTGGCATCCCTGAAAATAGAAGGCCAAAAGAAACCAGACTGCAATACCTTGGTGGCTGTATTTGAGAACGAAGCATGCCCTCCGTAAGCAGATGAGTGGCAATGCTCGAGAATGGAGCGTGTCTCCTCGTACGGCACGCAGCGTCGGAAGATACCATCAACACCTACTTTGAAAAGAAAAGGTTCATCCCAAAAGTAATACCTGGCATCTGAGCGGAGCTTCTTCCTCTGCTGGTAAGTCATAGAAGCGGGATGTACTCCAGAAGCGAGAAAGTTGGCGATGTCTGCATACCATGGGACTGACTGGGCGGTTACACGGTCCGTGTGACTGGTCGTGTGACCCTGGTGCTGCAGTGCACGGACCGTGTGAGATCTTATGCGGTCCGTGTCTAGGTAAGGAAGATCAGAAGCTGAAAAGAGTTGTTCATCAAGGAACGAGTCATTGATTGGCAAATTGACAGAGTCATCATCTCCCCAGCGAAGTCGGGATAGATGGTCAGCCACAGTGGTTTCGACTCCTTTCTTGTCCCTGATTTCAATGTCAAATTCCTGCAAAAGAAGAATCCATCTAACCAAACGAGGTTTTGCATCTTGTTTACTTAGCAAATACCTGAGTGCGGTATGGTCAGTGTAGACAATTATCTTTGAACCAACTAAGTAGGATCGGAACTTGTTAAGAGCGAGCACAATGGCTAGAAGCTCTTTCTCAATTGTTGTGTAGTTTATTTGGGCTGGGTCTAGCACCTTGCTGGCATAGTAGATAGCACACGGCTTTTTTTTTTCTTTGCCCCAGAACTGCTCCTACAGTATAATCGCTTGCATTGCACATCAGTTCGAAAGGAAGAGACCAGTCAGGTGGTTGCAGGATAGGTGCTGAAATGAGAGCTTCTTTCAAACTACAAAAAGACTTAACACAATCATCAGTAAAATCAAAATCAGAATCTTTAATGAGTAGATTGGTTAGTGGTTTAGCAATTTTAGAAAAGTCCTTAATGAAGCGGCGGTAGAATCCTGCATGACCTAGAAAGCTTCGAACCCTTTTGACACATGTTGGGATTGCAAGCTTTTCAATCACTTCAATCTTTGTTTTATCAACCTCGATACCTTTAGAGGTCACAACATGTCCTAGAACAACACCCTCTTGGACCATGAAGTGACACTTCTCCCAATTCAAAATCAGATTGACTTCTTCACATCTCTGCAAAATATTACAAAGATTAGTCAAACAAGAGTCAAAACAAGCACCATATACGGAAAAATCATCCATAAAGATTTCAACCTCATTTTCAATAAAATCAAAAAAGATAACCATCATGGCTCTTTGAAAGGTTGCTGGTGCATTACAAGACCAAAACGCATCCTACGATATGCTTATGTACCATATGGGCAAGTAAAAGTGGTCTTTTCTTGGTCTTGTGGGTGGATGGGTATTTGAAAGAAACCAGAATAACCATCAAGATAACAGAAATAAGAGTGATTAGCAAGCCTTTCAAGGAGTTGGTCGACAAATAGCAATGGAAAGTGGTCCTTGCGCGTTGCAGCATTGAGTTTTCTGTAGTCAATACACATCCTATAGCCACTGACAACACGTGTTTGGATCAGTTCATTCTTCTCGTCTTCACCACTGTCGCACCGCCTTTCTTCGGCACCACATGGATAGGACTCACCCACTTGCTATTAGAAATCGGGTAGATAATACCTGCATCAAGAAGTTTTAAAATCTCTTTCTTTACTACCTCTTTCAAATTGGGGTTGAGCCGTCGCTGGTATTCAACAGAGGGCTTGTGATCATCTTCTAGCAAGATCCTGTGCGAGCAGATAGATGGGTTGACTCCTTTCAGGTCCTTGATTGAATACCCGATTGCGCCTTTGTGATCTTTCAGCTTCTTGATTGAAGGGTACAGGTGGCCGGTATGGTGGAGGTTTCTCAGCCCCTATCTTCTTCTGACTTTCAGGTTCTCTTTGCACGACCCGTGTGACATCTGCACGGTCCATGTGAACAATCGTCTCAACGTTTCCTGCTGGCTGTGTTTCAGCAGGTGGAGTGTGCACGGGTCGTGTTAAATCTGTACGGTCCGTGTTCTGGGCAAGAGAGTTAGAGGTGGTGTCCGGTCGTGTGAGTTCGACACGGTCAGGATTCTGTACGGCCCGTGTGGGATTTGCACGGTCCGTGTCAGTCAAATCTTGGTAAGGTATGGCAGGTCCTTCGTACTGGGTCCCATTTCTCAGTGTCACCGCCTTAGCTTCTCCCCTGGGGTTTACCTCTGGTTGGCTGGGTAGTCTTCCTGGTGGTGTAAGGCTTGCGTTGAGTTGGTGACTTATTTGCTCTATCAACTTGTTCTGAGCAGCCAGCTGAGCGTTCATTTGAGCATTCATTGTTTGCATCTGCTCGAACATCATCTGGTTCATTGTCCCTTGCTCATGCATAAAGTCATTATATGGCTTAGGAGGACCTGATTGAGCTGCTCGGTTGTTTGAATTGTTGAAAGATGCATTTTGGTAGAAGTTTCGGTTATTATTGCTGCCAGAAGGATTATTGAAGGAGTTGTTGAAAGAGGGATTGGGAGCATTGTTGAATGGCGCAGGGTTGTTCTGTTTCCACCTCCAGTTTTGTTGCTCAACCGGGTCTTTGGAGTAGGATCGGTTGAAAGGAGGTTTTGGAAAATAGGATGGTTCATTGTTGAGAGAGTTGACTTGCTCGGTTTCTTCATCCCTCTGCTCTAGTGGACATTGCTCATATGCGTGACCTTCATCTCCACACATAACACAGGTTTGTTGCTGCTGATTGACTGCCTTCACACTCATCTTGTCAAAAGCTTTTTGCATGGCATCAAGCTTGGCGGTTAGAGCAGTGATTTGATCAACCTCAAATCGGCCGCCTCCTCCAGCTTGAGTGTTGTCGTGGCCGGACCATTGTTGATTTTGAGCCATGTTGTCAATCAAGTTCATAGCTTCCAGAGGTTCTCTTGACATCAATGCTCCACCTGCAACAACATCAACAGATGTACGAGTGCTTTCAGTTAAACCATCAAAAGTTTGGATCAACAACCAGTTAGGAATACCATAGTGTGGACAAGAATACTGTAACTCCCTAAACCTTTTCCAGGCCTCGTTTAGGGGTTCATCAGACCTTTGCCTAAAGCTGGTCAGTTGGGTTCTTACCTTGGCAGTTCTTTTATGAGGGAACAATCTAGTCAGAAACAATTTAGACAGTTCCCTCCAGTTGGTAACGGAATCCCTTAGTAATGACCCTAACCATTTCTTGGCCTTGTCCCTAAGAGTAAAAGGAAACAGTGCAAGTCTAGTGTAATCAGTTGTTAAGCCATTGGTTTTGATGGTTGTGCAACATTCAAGAAAGGTTTGGAGATGGGCATGTGGATCCTCATGATCTAAACCGTGGAAGGTGTTCTGCTGCACTATGTTGACAACTCCCGGATTGAAGTTCGATTGTTGTCCCACAATTCGCGACAGTCTGATGGCTCCCCTCACGTCTCCAGCTCGTGGCACATTGAATTCACGCAACGTCCTTGGCACGAAGTCGGCCATACCATCATCGGAAAGATCATCAGTCATGTCGTCTTCCCTGTCTTCTCCGTTGTTACTCATGTTTCCTCTGCTCGGGTTGTCGGAGTGCACGGACCGTGTATCTTCTGCACGGGTCGTGTGCAGAGGTGGTTGTGCAGGAACAGCTGTGTCTGTGTCAGGAAGTGGTCCTTTACTCCTCAGATTGTAGTCTCCCTTGGGTGGAGGTACGGATGCCAGTTTTCATGAAAGAGAGAGAAAAATAAAAGGAAAATGATACAAGTTAAAATCTAGATTAATTAAAATAAGCAAAAATTCAGAAAATAAATGATGCCGTCCCCGGCAACGGCGCCAAAAACTTGTTACACCAAAAGGAATAGTACAAAGTTTCAGTACACCAGACACTGATTAATACATGGAGGAGTGAATGACATGTGTATGACAATCAGTCGGAATGGCCTGAACATGAGGGCACTGTCTTTGTTCCAGAAACAAGAAATGTTACTTTGGATAGAAGACAACACAACATGATTCCTCAATGGATGGACGTACTAAATAAGAGGAGAAGAGGACACCAAGCCGGCCGAGATACACAGGAAAGACAGAACAGAGCTGCTTGAGATGCATGAGGTAGTTAATTTATTTTATTATTCAATTTCAACTTTAAAAAAATTATTGAAACAATTAGATTTAACAGACACTATTTGTTTGTAAATTTGCAGATTGAGAGGCAATCAATGGATTGGATGTTTATCTAGGAGTTAAATTATGTTTTTATTGTATTGGATGTTTTAATTGTATTAGAAAGAACATTGTTTATTTTAGGTTTATTAGACGTATTTTTATTGTACTCGTGAGAACGTATGCATTATATTGTTCTATTTATGGCTCTTTATATTTATTTTTAGATTATTATTTGATGCAATATATACTTAATTTTAACATATTTTGATGAAAATTAAACAAATAAATAAACTTACATTTAACTTTTATCTAAATACAACGAAACCAACAAAAAAAATCAAACTATAAATATTGATCAATCTGTTTATTAAAAAAAAGAGGCCGCTAGATCATTGGGTGGCCCCCAGACTGAGGCTGCAGGGATATATGGCGGCCCCCAGTCTTTGGGGCCGCTAAACCATTGAGCGGCCTGGGTATTCTTCGGTACTGAAGGTGAACGAGATTCACATGAGCCAAGTCTCTCTCTATCTCTCATAATATACAAATTGTCCATGATGTTTCTTGTAATTGGGATTCATTTAAATTTCCACATTAAAGTTGGGCATGTTTTTTTTTTCAGTGAGATTATAAATTGATTAAATTCATGATATTTCAGTTAAACAGTTTATTGAAAATTGATTACTTCAAATTTTTTTACTACTTTACAATAAGTTCTAGACTTGTATACTCTTAATCTTGTTGCATCTTTTCAAATTTAGGGTCAGAGCCTCTCATCAACAAGTATGGCAGAAGTAAAATACCCAATTATCAGCTAAACAGAGGCTCAAGTAGCCAATTCAACAGCAAATGATGTGTAAGACTATATTTTAAAAATAATAAACTTATTTAATTTTGGATTTTGGTAACTCTGATTCTAGGTTTTAGTGAAAACATGGAGACAATAGCACTAAAACATGGAGACAATAGCAAAGTGGAAAAAAGAAGTTCAATTTTCTTTCACTAGTTCGATGGCTAATATTCTTACAAATTTACAAGGTCACGAAAATTAAGTATTTTGCACGTATAGGTAACTTCTTTACTTTATGTTACCTTAGAAAGTTATTTTTACTATTTTATTTGTTAGTTTGCAGGATCTGATCCTTTTAAAAAAAGTCAAGTTACTTTGGTCTTCATTTTGATCCTTTTAAAAAGTCAAGTTACTTTGGTCTTCATTTTGATCTTGGTCAGATAATGAATTGTACTTCTTAAGATGACATGGTCTTGAGTTTGGTTTCAATCCAGAGAGTGTCTTTATATGGTTTTTTCATGGGTCAGAGCCTTGGGTTCATGGTTTCATCATTATTCATCACAATTTCTTAGCTTCATTAGTGGAAAAACACACATCAGGGTCGGTTATATATGCACATTAGCATCGGACCCTGAGGCGATGCTGACCCAGGCGATGCAAATGCGGTACTAATCTGGGTCGGTTGAACAGTCGACGCTAAAATATATTATTAGAATCGGTTATTAAATTTAACCGATGCTAATTAATACTATTAAAATCGGTTAATTAAATAAAACCGATGCTAATAGTAACCAATAGAATCGGTTATTAAATCTAACCGATGCTAATTAATACTATTACAATCGGTTAATTAAATTAAACCGATGCTAATAGTAACCAATAGAATCGGTTAATACATTTAACCGATGCTACTGGTTAACTATTAGAGTCGGGTAAGTATAATAACCGATTCTATTGGTATTAATTAGCATCGGTTAATTTAAGTAACCGATTCTAATAGTCTTCAGATCCGTTTGAAAAATAAAATCAAGATCGGTTATCACTATTACCCGATGCTAATGTGATTATTAGGAGCGGTTAAAGGTAAATAACCGATGCTAATATGTTATTATATTTTAAAAAATAATTTTTAATTTGGATCTGAATCGGGTAATTAAAAGAACCGATTCTAATTTGTTATTTTATTTTAAAAAAAAACATTTTTAATTTTGGCCAGCTCCTATATATTTTGCTGGCATATATAAGTAATCAATACACATCTTAAATTATCATAGATCGATACACAACCTAAATTATCACAAATCAATACACATCCTAAATTATTACAAAATATCATGTTCATGCAAAGTTTACACCACATCTTAGAATTAAACTCCTAAATTATTACAAATTATATAATCCTAAATTGTTTTAGTTTTTTTAATAAGTAATTCCTTTAAGAAAAATTTACCCCACAGCATGCGAATGTTGTCCACGTTGCCGTTACTGTAGTTAGCGGGAAAATCCTGCATTTTTAAAATGATAAAATAGCACAATTAAGCGTGTACGAACAACATTTTTTAAATGATAGAAGAGCTTAATCCCAACTTGTGTTAAAGACGTTCGCAGCTTTCTAGGTCATGCAGGATTCTACCGCCGCTTCATTAAGGACTTTTCCAAAATTGCTAAACCACTAACCAATCTCCTCATTAAAGATTCTGATTTTGATTTTACTGATGATTGTGTTAAGTCTTTTTGTAGTTTGAAAGAAGCTCTCATTTCGGCACCTATCTTGCAACCCCCCGACTGGTCCCTTCCATTCGAGCTGATGTGCGATGCAAGCGATTATGCTGTAGGAGCAGTTCTAGGGCAGAAGAAAGACAAGAAGCCATGCGCTATCTACTATGCCAGCAAAGTGCTAGACCCAGCCAAAATGAACTACACAACAACCGAGAAGGAGCTTCTAGCCATTGTGTTCGCTCTCGACAAGTTCCGCTCCTACTTGGTTGGTTCGAAGATAATCGTCTACACAGACCATGCCGCACTCAGGTACTTGCTAAGTAAACAGGATGCAAAACCTCGTCTGATTAGATGGGTTCTTCTTTTGCAGGAATTTGATATCGAAATTAGGGACAAGAAAGGAGTCGAAAACACTGTAGCTGACCATCTATCTCGACTTCGTTGGGGAGATGATGACTCTGTCAAATTGCCCATCAATGACTCGTTCCCTGATGAACAACTCTTCTCAGTTTCTGTCCTGACTTACCTGGACACGGACCGTACAAGACCTCACACGGCCCGTGTACTGCCACACCAAAGCCATACGGACCGTACCAGATCTCACACGGCCCGTGCACTGCAACACCAAGGCCACACGACCGAACACACGGACCGTGTAGCCGCCCAATCAGCCCCATGGTATGCAGACATCGCCAACTTCCTTGCTTCTGGAGTACATCCCGCTTCTATGACATACCAGCAGAGGAAGAAGCTCCGCTCAGATGCCAGGTATTACTTTTGGGATGAACCTTTTCTTTTCAAAGTAGGTGTTGATGGTATCTTCCGCCGATGCGTACCGTACGAGGAGACACACTCCATTCTCGAGCATTGTCACTCATCTGCTTATGGAGGGCACGCTTCCTTCTCAAAGACAGCCACCAAGGTATTGCAATCTGGTTTCTTTTGGCCTTCTATTTTCAGGGATGCAAGGACCTTTGTCTCGGCATGCGACAAGTGTCAACGGACCGGGAACATCACCAAGCGCAACGAGATGCCTCTCAACTCTATTCTCGAGGTAGAACTCTTTGATGTGTGGGGTATTGATTTCATGGGACCGTTCCCATCATCATGTGGAAATGAGTATATCCTGGTTGCAGTGGATTATGTGTCCAAATAGGTCGAGGCAGTGGCATGTCGCAAGGCCGACTCAAACGCCGTCAAGAAGTTGTTCACTGACATCATCTTCCCTCGCTTTGGAGTGCCTCGAGCAGTCATCAGTGATGGAGGCAAGCACTTCGTCAACCGACAATTTGACAGCCTTCTCAGCCGTCATGGGGTGACACACAAGGTAACAACTTCCTATCACCCTCAATCTAATGGACAAGCTGAAATTTCTAACAGGGAAATCAAGTCCATCTTGGAAAAGACGGTGGCACGGACCCGCAAGGATTGGTCGCTAAAGCTCAATGACGCACTTTGGGCATATCGAACTGCCTTCAAGACACCGATTGGGATGAGTCCGTTCAAGCTAATGTATGGCAAGCCCTGCCACTTACCTGTGGAGATCGAGCACAAAGCATTATGGGCTACGCGTACCATCAACATGGACATGCTTGCAGCTGGCGAGAAGCGCATTCTTGATTTGCACGAGTTGGAGGAAATGCGTTTACATGCTTACGAGAATGCCAGAATCTATAAGGAGCGCACCAAACGAATTCATGATCAGCGCATTGCACCTCGCGAATTCAAGGTAAATGACCTTGTACTCTTGTTTAATTCGAGATTGAGACTGTTTCCAGGTAAGCTGAAGTCTCGATGGTCAGGCCCATTCCATGTGAAGAAAGTGTACCCATTCGGTGTGATTGAGATTGGAAATCACGAGAGCAGGACTTTCAAAGTCAATGGTCAGCGTCTCAAACACTACATTGCTGACCATCCCCAGACCGAGCGGTTCGATCAAGATCTCTCTGATCCCGCTCCAGCAGAAACTTAAAGCAGGTGGTCAAGCTCGAGACCTAAAACAAGCGCTTCTTGGGAGGCAACCCAAGCCCTTTTTACATTTCTTGCATTTTTAAATTTTTATCTTTCTGCATCATACTATTATTTGTATGCATATTTGTTTTCAATTAATTTGCATTTAGGAAGTTCCACGGAGAGCACCTCACACGGGCCGCACAGAATATGACACGGCCCGTACAACACCAGGAAGGTGAGCCCACACGACCCCTGCGATTCCTACACGGCCAGGATCACCTTACACGGCCCGTACAGATTCATACACGGCCCGTGTAACCGCCAAACGACGCATATGGAAGGTCGCGTCCGCTCCGCATCAGTTACGCCCTTTCGTTTCTGTTAAATACCCCTCTATCCACACGGGCACACCACCTCCTTCCACAGTGCACCCGACCCTTCTCTCGGACCGACCCGACCTCCGCGCGCCGCCGTGTAGCCACCACTCTCGCCGTCTCCACCTCTTCCTCTCGGCCGGCGACTTCTCCACCTCCTTCCAGTGCGCCGACCACCACACCAAAGGTCTCCTCCGTTCAGGTAAGTCCCTTTTTCTCTCCTCTTTCAATTTTTCTTCCTCTCCTTCCTTCTTCTCCGACCTTCTGCACAACCTAGCCGCAATCTCCCTCTCTCTTTCTCTTCTCTACCAGTTCTGTCATTTCGCCAAAACCCTAGATCTTACACGGCCCGCACCTAACCCTACACGGTCCGTGCAAGGCCACACGACCCGTGTCATTCTCCACACGGCCCGTGTCAGCCCTAATCTGAGGTCGTCATGCATCGCGAACGCCGCTCGAAGTACGCCCAGGAGCATAGGCAGCAGGCTCTCAGTGACCCACCACTACCACCTGCGCGCCCACCTTCTCCACCTGCCTCCTTACCACAAGGTACTCCCTCTCGCCACTCTTCTTCCCCTGACGACTCCGATTACGTCTCTGATGCGTCCGACCACCTCTCTGGGGAGTTCACCGATCGAGCAGAGGACTACCAGGATGACTACTTCCCCATCCCCACCCGCCATATGTTCACGCACTTCGATACCTTGCGGCTGCGCAAGTTAGAAAACACCCGCCGGGTTGACTTCGACGCTCTTCGCGCCTTCGGCATCGAGACGCAGTTTCTCTTTCTCACCGGCAGGATTGGGATTACCCCTGCCTTCTGGGCCATTGAGCATAATTCCTATGAGTTGCTCACGCACGAATTTCTCTCTTCTCTCCAACTCAAGACGGATCGACAGGGCGACCACTACATCAAGTTCCAGCTCCGTTATCAGACTCACCGTCTCTGGCTCCCTCAGCTTCGTCGGTGGTTTGGCTTTCACTCGGACCCCCAGACCGATTCCCTCCATTTCCGAGTGGGTCTCGACAAAGACCACTTCTGGAATCTGATTTCTGGCATGACACTTGGGGCCATTCACAACAAGGAGTTCAAAGGCCTCAACATCGCCCATCCAGTCCTGCGCTGCATCCAGCGCGCCCTTGTCGTCACTATCTTTGCACGTGGAGAGACAGTCTCCCGTGCCAACATTGAGGACCTCCAGCTTCTGGATCACATGCTCCGCCCAGACGCGGAGATAGAGCGGCCCGATCTGATGCTCATCATGATTCACCACTGGCTTGGTCTTCAGCGCTCCACGAGGACGGGGGGTGCTATCACTATGGGTGCCTATGTCACCCACATTGCCGATAGACTGAGGCTCTCCACTGATGGAGACACGCTCTGTAGAGGCCCACGCACCCTGGATGCTGACGCCTTTCGATTGGCGACCTTTATCAGGATTCAGAGGAGCTCTGGCGGCAGCACTCGATATCTCTGGCGCATGCCGGATGGCCGCACTCAGTACCTGATGCCCTTCTCGGCCCCTCTCTCCTTCGAGGACCGCTCCACATGGCTCTTCACTGCGCCCCTACCAGCTGCTCCAGCATCACCACCACCTCCTCCTGATGATGATGTGCCGATGACTGATGCGCCCGGCTCCTCACACCAGCCCCACATCCCTTTCCCTGCTGAGACCGGCTCGCCCATTGCCGACCCTACCATTCAGGATGTGTACCGCCTCATGCATGGCATGAGTACCACTCAGCGCGAGCACGGTGTTATTCTCCGCGACATTCAGCAGCAGGTGACAGACTATGGCGGGCGGATTGAGGCGATAGAGGCTGAGATGCGCTACTGGCGCCTTGATGATCCTGCTGACCACTGATCAGGTTTGCTTTCTTTTCCCCAGCTTTTATCTTATATCTGTCTTGAAGCATTGAGGACAATGCTCGGACTTAGCTTGGGGGGGAGAACTTTATCATTTAGTTCATGTTTATTTTTTCGGTTATTTCTAGGTCATGTTTACTTTTTATTGCACTTTTAGGCGATATATTTGCGTGAATTGCTAGAATTAGGAACCTTTGAGAGAAATTTTGAGTTACAATTATGATGACTTTGAGAAGTTAGAAATAACCCCATAAGTCGATCAAAGAATTGCATAGGATGGGATAGTTTAAACATTTGAAAGAACGAAAGTCAAATTGAATTGAGAAATCATTTTGAAACTAAACTGTGCCTTTTAAAACAAAGAACCGGGGTTTTCAATAAAAGAAAGATTGGGATATCCATTGGTATGAAAGAATACCATTGGATGTGTGTATTCATGATATATGCAAAAGACTTAAAACAAACGAAAAGATGGAGAAAATAAGAGTACTGACAATAAGTCCTACAGGGCGCCTTTGAGCTCGTCTCCCACACTTAGAAAGAAAACAATGAATACTGGCACAATCCTAATGGATGCCTTTGAGCTCGAGAAAAACCATAATTAAAACTTATGCATATGTCAACACGCGAAGTCTGCAACTTTCTAACCTAAGCTTGTTCCAAGCTTGGGGGGAGTAAAAAGAAAATCACCACCAATGAGGGCATAAGTTTGATGTAAGAATGAAAGATCAATCAATTCGAACAATTAGTTTTAGCAAATATTAGAATATCTCAAATTATGACATTTGATTAGTTGATTAGTGGGGTGAATCAAAATTTATCAAAGAAATCCAAATTGTTATTCAAAAGGACTCTCGAAGATTTTTAACAATAGCAAGATCACGTAAACTGTTCGCATTAGAATTTACTTTGCATTTAGGTAATCATTAGGCCAGCCCTTTACCTAAGTTGGGATTTTTGCTTGAGGACAAGCAAGATTTCAGCTTGGGGGAATTTGATATCTCGCATTCATATCTATATTTTGACCTTAAATTTGTACCAAAACCTGTGTTTTAATCTATAAATTCGGTTATAATTCATTGAATATATATAGAATGTGGTACTGCTGCAAGTTATTCTTATTCTGCAGGAATCGGGCGAAATCGAGAAGAAATATGGAATTTAGAAGTCTCTACACGGTCCGTGTAACATTCCACACGGGCCGTGTCAACCTCGACTCGACCGATGACACGACCGCATGAGGACCGCTGACTCGACCGCATGAAGAACACAGGCACACGGTCCGTGTAGAATTCCACACGGGCCGTGTCAAGCATTTCCGGAAACAAATCCAGAATTTGGAAACAAGGCTAATTAATGGAAGGTCGGCAAAACGAGTATATAAGCGAGATTTCTTGCACCAGAGAGGTCATTCTGGAGCAGAGAAGCATTTTCTAGGGTTTGGTCTTGACGGCTAAGCTTGGAGACGAAGTTGAGAAGTGAAAGACGCAAGTTTTCGACGGATCTTCTTTATTCTTCGGGTTTTGTCATGACTAATCTTTTTATTACTTCTTTATTTTGTTTTAGAACTATGTCTGAGTAGATTTCTTAGTTTCTAGGGTTGTGATGTAATCAAATGTTTTGTTTTGTATGTTAGTTATTGGATTCTTTTGTTGAAATTTGTGTTTGCTTGATTGTGATTGATTTTAATTGCTTAGTGTAAGTTATTTGATTTTTATTGGTTTACCACTAGATGAATGATCACATCTAGAAGGTACTTTGGCCCTTATAATCTCTTAACCAAACTAAGTACATGAGGTAGGATTAGTGATCCGGAAGGTGAAACCAAGTAGTAACCGACAGGTGAACATTTCCTCATATCGACGGAATGAGGTTACCTTTAGTATTCCAACCAAGCAACTAGGTAATTCAGACCAACCTACGACAGTTGAGGTCTAGAACCCGACGAGGGCATATATTGCAATTCCATACCAAGTTAATAAGCCAACAGACGACAGTTGAGGTTTAGAGACATTAGGTATGGTCAGTAGAACCCTACACAAATGAACAACACAAAGAAAACAATAACTGCTGCATTCACTCGAGGGCCACACGGACCGTGTATGACAGTATACGGCCCGTGTACACTGACACGGCCCGTGTAGGACACTACACGGACCGGGCACCTCGAGGCAAAACTGAGATGAAGTCATAACCCTGGAAACGCCTTTTACATCTGATTTAAACCAAGTTTATTTACTTCTTTGCATTTTATTATTGTCATTGAACTGTTAGGAATTTTAGAAACCAAAACCAACATTTTCCAACTTCTAGTCTTTATTTAATTTAGGTGAAATTCTAGATTAAATCTGAACCGTCCCTGTGATCGATACCCGATAATATACTGCTCGATAGGATTGTATACTTGCAGTCTGAACCGAAAAGTGTGTTTAAGGTTAAAAAGTACAGTTTACTGTACTGAAACTTTGTACTATACATTTTTGGTGTAACAGTTATTATTCACTTATAAAAGCAAATTCCAACTATGCTAAGGTTAAGACATGCTAGAAAACTTGTATCCAACAAAAAAAGAAATAACAAACAGAGAGAGAATAGGAAAAATGAATATATAATGCATGTACAGTTTTATAGATTTTTTCAATACATTACTAAATGGTCCTGAAAAATATAACTCAAGAGATTAAAGAAAGAACTACACATGAAGGGTGTTCCAGTCAAGGATAACGCAGCCATCGTTCCAGTCAAACGAATTAACCAATTACCGATCATGTACAATAATCAAAATAAGGTTTATAATTGTTAGGTACTTTACCTTCACAATGTTCCACCATTCGTTCTTATCTTCGTCATCGAATTTGTCCCACTTCTCAACCAAGATAGATGCCTTCTGCTTCACCAAATTGTTACACCAATTTGTGTACTCTGCCCTACGTGGACCCTTCGGACATCCGATTTTGTTGAACTTGATTTGCAAATCCTTCGCCTCTGAGGTCTTCGTGCACATTGTCGGACCTCTTTTCCTCTTTTCTGTCTGAGCCTGCTGGTCCTCTTCTTCCACTATCATATCTACCTGCGGTTCCACTGTTTCCAAAATCATATCTGCATTCTCACCTGACTGTGACATGGTTCTTTCTACAAAAAAGAAACATTATTACAAATGCTATGAAATGTAAAATTTAGGTCTAACTTATGTGTTGTTGGGTCCTTTGTTCAATCATAGTGTTGGTTTTGCAATTTAGTCCCTGTAACATTAGGTGTCCATGTCACCAGAATAGGTCAGTTGAGGAAACTTTTCACTTAACCAAAATACAATCAGAGATAAGGGTTTTGATTTAACCAAGATACAGGGAGCATTGCAACTTAGAGAGAGAGAGAGAGAGAGAGAACCTTTCAAGGAGAGAACAGCAACCGCGCGAGAGGAGCTTAGAGATTCAATTGGCGAGTTCAGAGAAGAGCGACAGAGGAGACCGAGCTAGCACCGAGAGAGAGAACGATGGCAGCACCACAGAAAGAGATAGGAGACTAGGTGGTTTAGGTTTTAGGGGAGACGAGGAGATTTTGAAAAGATATCGAGCGACAGAGACGAGGCGCGCATTTTATTTCGCGTAAACTAAATCTACACGGACATTTAACTAAACAACCGTGTATAAACGTAAGAGAGCTACATGTTTAATTAAACACCCGTGTATAATTAGTTTACGTGAAATTATGAAATGCGCGCCTACATATGGTTTTCTAGATTAATTTTTTCAAATTCCAAATTTTCATATTTTTCAAAATGGAAAACTTAAAAATAAAAAGGAACCTGATTTCAGTTTTATTTAGCCTGAAAACTATTTTATATCTTCGAGTATCTAGCAGAACTTAATAAATATTTCAATTTCTACACGGGCGTTTAATTAAATATCCGTGTAGAAAACCTTTTGTACACGGTTTTTTCATTAAACGCCCGTGTACGTTGCTTATAAGGCGAAACAACTCTTGAAAATTAAACGGCTGAGTACAAAGCCTTTTGTACACGGATTTTTAATTAAACGACCGTGTATGATTCTTATAAGACGAAATTCAAAATTAAACGACCTTCAAAAGCCTTTCGTACACGGAATTCGAGAAGTTGCCTTATCTTTTTAAGAAGACGAAACGACTTCAAAATTCAATATAATCTGAGAAACTCCCCCTTTTCGATTACTTTTTCTCTGAGAATTTGGAAGAAGAAGTTTTGGAAGAAGAAATGGCCGCTTCGGTTAAACAGAAAGACGCAAATGTGCCATGGCCATGGCCCCCCGGCTATGTCCCTCCCGAAGATGCTCCCGTGAAATTAGAAGTCCCTCCCGGCTATGAAATGCCTCCTCCCAACTACAGGAGGACATGGTCATGGCCGCCCTCAAATGTGCCACGGCGAAGCCCAAGGGAGCACCCACCACCAAAGCCCTACAAAAGGAGGGGCAATCCCTGGATCAGGCCAAAGAGACCCTGGATTAAAAGGAGGGGGTCAGGCCAAGGAGCAATCCAGCCAGGCCAGTGAAGGAGTGTTTAATTAAGTTCGCTTTTTTTTTCGTTTTGTTTTGATGTAATATATTTTTGTTCTTAATTTAATCAGCATTTTGTTTTCTATCCATTTAACTATTTTGTTAAATACTGTTATAGATATAAATTAGCAGTACAAAACAACCAACAAATAATTCATTTATGGATAATCACTAAAAAGTAAATTATTTAAAATTAACTTAAATAATCTGTCTAAATAATATCATAGAATGCCTAATGCTCTCTAAATAATCCGATTGGAAAACATAAATGAACACTTTACTTGATATGACCTTATCTGGGTTTACAAATTTATAAAACAACCATAGAATAATTTTTCGGAAAAAAAATACCTTCTGTTCAAGAAATTATTTCAAAATATTTTTTACAAAAAAATATTTCAAAATAACAGGGACGCTGTTTGTAACATGCAATTTAGTCCCTGTTGTTCAAGTAAAGTATTTTCAAGAATAATGTAATTTGAATATTTCAATTTCTACACGGGCGTTTAATGAAAAATCCGTGTAGAAAACCTTTTGTACACGGATTTTTCATTAAACGCCCGTGTACGTTTCTTAGAAGGCGAAAAAACTCTTGAAAATTAAACGACCGTGGAGAAAACTTTTCTTACACGGATTTTTAATTAAACGTCCGTGTCCAATTTTAAGTTAAAACGTTTAATTCGAACAGGTTATTACGGAATTCGAGAAGTTGCCTTATCTTTTTAATTCTGAAAGACGAAACGAATTCAAATAATCACTCCCCCGTTTCGATTACTTTTTCTCTGAGAATAATTTTAGGGGAAAAAATACCTTTCTACACGGATGTGTAATGAAATATCCGTGTAGCTCCCTTTGAATTTCTACACAGACATTTCATGAAACGTATAAATGTATTTGTACACGGATGTTTAATTAAATGTCCGTGTCGCTCCCTTTGAATTTCTAATGAAATTAAAAATTATTCTTAGAAAGATGGGTTTTTTTTATTTAAACAAATAAAATATAAATTTCACGTACTAATTAAATTATATCATAAATTATACAAAAATTCATGTCTAGATTATATCAAAAATTAATACAAAAAATCCTACACTAAATTATACAAATCCATATTTCTAGTTTACAAAAATTACTGTTGAAACCACTCTGCCCACATATCTAAAATAATCTATCTGGTTCTTGCTCATGATGCAAAAAAGAAATATTAAAACGAAATAAAAATATTACAATGAGACAGAAATATCCAGAGATAAACTGGCCTTGAGTCTTTAGCTTCATTGGGCTCTCTGAAATATTATAAAAGAAATAAATATTATGCATTGAATTTTTTTTTCCAAATAAGAAATATTAAAATTTTCAAGTATAAAAGGAGTAAATATTATACATTGGATTTTTTTTCCTTTTTCTCTTTTTTTTCCACTATTTGAACATCTTCCCATAATCCTTCATTGTGGTCAGATCTCATGTAATTTGCTTCGTCTTGTTCTGCAATTGTTACTATCTCAGCTTGCACATCGGTACAAAATTGAGGTATCTCTTCGAACTGGTCGTACTCTTCTTCGTCGGTGACGTTTTCTACCCCAACAATCCTTCTTTTTCCGGATAGGACGACACTCCACCTATCATCACTCAGGTCAGTGACATAAAAGACTTGGGTGGCTTGCTTGGCAAGTATGAACGGATCATCCACATACCCGACTTTGTCAAAATCAACGAGGGTGAACCCGTCGTTATCAACTTTAACACCCCGGTCTTCGACCCATTGGCACCGGTTTTCTTCAATAACGCCATAATAAGACTTTGATGCTATTACAGGCCGGGCATCCCCCGATCTACTGAATTCTTGGGACGTCGCCACCAACGTCACCCCACTATTTTGCATCGTGCTCTTTTCACACTGTAATTTAGTGTAAAATGTATATCCGTTAATCTCGTATCCTTGGAATGTTCTAACAACCATTTGGGGTCCTTCGCCCAGCAATCTAACAGTTTTATTTACGGGGGACCTTTCAGGGTGTGATTTCACTCTGTCTTTCATCCATCCTATAAAAGAACGGTTATGCTCGTCAGTAAGCCACTTCTGACTTCTCGTGTAGTTCTGTTGTCGAAGGATTGTCATGTGCTCATTTATATATGGAGCAACATCTGCCATGTGCTGTAGTACAATAAAATGTGCCTTTCGCAGGTCATCGTTATCAGCAATTATGGCTTTCAACCCTATTGTCCCTACTCCTTGTAGCCTTCCCTCGTATCGAGATTTTGGAACGCCAATAGGACCCACACCGGTCATGTAGTTGGTGCAAAAATCAATTACCTCTTTTGTGGAATATCCCTCCACAATGCTACCTTCGGGACGATGTCGGTTCCTTACGTAACTTTTCAAAATACCCATGAATCTCTCGAATGGATACATATACCGCAGGAACGCGGGACCACAGATCTGAATTTCCCTCACGAGATGAACAACAAGGTGAACTATAACATCGAAAAAAGATGGCAGAAAATACATCTCAAGATGGCAAAGGGTAACGACGACCTCCTTCTGCAAAGCGTCCAATTTGAGCGGGTCTATCACTTTGGAATTAATTGCATTGAAGAAAAAACAAAGCTTCGTAATGGTTTGCCGCACGGGCTTCGGTAAAATCCCCGAATTGCAACAGGAATCATATGTGTCATTAAAACATGACAGTCGTGGGATTTCGGACCAATCAATTTCAGGTCCTTCATCGACACCAGCTTCTTAATATTCGAAGAATACCCTGATGAGACTTTAATACTATAAAGGCACTTACAAAAGCTCGTTTTCTCGATCTTCGACATTGTGCACATTGCGGGGGGGTAGGTATGCCTTTTGCTTCCCTTTATCCTGCGGTGCAAGCTCGGGTCGTATTCCCATTAATTTCATGTCTTCTCGAACTTTAAGACCGTCTTTGGTCTTACCCGAAATGTTCAATAATGTGCCAATCAAACTGTCACAGATATTTTTTTCAACATGCATGACATCTAGGCAATGTCTCACTTCTAAATATTCCCAGTATGGTAGCTCCCAAAATATGGACTTCTTTTTCCAAATATCTTTCGGTGATGGTTTGGCACATTTTCCAAAAACAACAGCAAGGTGTTTAACCCACATGAAGACATTCTTCCCATCTAACGGACGACGTGCTACTCCAAGCTCAATTTTCCCGTTGAATACCTTCTTCTTCTTACGGTATGGGTGATTAACAGGAAGAAACCTACGGTGCCCCATAAAAACATTCTTTTTACAACTTTTCAACCTCAACACCTGCGTGTCATCTTCACAGATGGGGCACGCTTTTGTTCCTTTACAAGTGTAACCTGATAAATTCCCGTACGCAGGGAAATCATTTATGGTGCAGAATACCATGGCCCGCAAATTAAATTGCTCTTTGCCGTACGCATCCCAGACCGGGACGCCATCATGCCACAATTTCTGGAGGTCCTCAATTAATGGTGCGAGATACACATCTATGTCATTTCCGGGTTGTCTGGGTCCTTGGATTAGTAATGACATCATTATATACCTGCGTTTCATGCACAACCAAGGAGGAAGATTGTAGATGCATATAAGAACTGGCCAAGTGCTGTGCTGACTGCTCATGCTTCCAAACGGACTCATTCCATCTGTGCTCACCCCTAACTTAAGGTTTCGTGATTCGCCACCAAATCCTTCGAAATGTCTATCAATGTTTCTCCATTGAATTGAATCAGCAGGGTGTCTTAGTTTACCATCTCTTTTGCGCTCTTCTTCATGCCAACGCAACAATTTCGCATCTTTGGAATTTGCAAATAACCGTCTGAATCTCGGTATTATCGGGAAATACCACACCGCCTTAGCCGGAGGCCTTGCCTTTTTTCCTTCATCACAATCGTCAGTGTCCTGGTCCTTGCGTTTATATCGTGAAACACCGCATTTAGGACAAACATGCATGGCCTCGTACTCTCCACGGTACAATACACAGTCATTCGGACATGCATGTATTTTTTCAATCTTCAAACTCATTGGACAGATCAACTTCTTCGCCTGATATATTGTACAGGGTAACTCGTTGTTATCTGGGAGCATCTCTCGTAAAAGCTTTAATAAGAACGTGAAACTCTTATCGCTCTAACCGTTGTCTGCTTTTAAGTTCAATAATTTTAACACAGCTGATAGTTTTGTAAATTTGGTACACCCGGGGTATAACGGCTTTTTAGATTCATTAGACAGATACTGAAATTTTTTAAATTTTTTATCACTAATTTCATCTTCCACATCACGTAACATGTCCTCTAGATTCTCAGTAAAATCGTATTCTGCATTTTCATCAATCTCCACCTCATCATCCTCGTTGCAATCAAGCCCAGCATTATCGAAATTTTTGACATTCTCAAAATCATCGTTGCATTCAAATTCAAAATTATCAACAGTTTCTACATTATCATCATTCTCATCCAAAACAAAATTTCTATTGGTTCCACTACATTCCCTAATTTTCTCACCATGCATAAACCAACATGTATATCTTTTCTTAAATCCCTGACAAATCAAATGAGCTCTAATTTCTTCCGAATCCCCAAATCTTATAAAAATTTTACAATCTCTACAAGGACACAAGATGTCGTTATCTTTTGTGTCCACTCTATAACTCTCAGCATATTTTAGGAACTCATCAACGCGAGCCAAATATTCTGCACTATCACGTCGCAATTCGTACATCAACTTCGATCCATCTGTAAATTAAAGTAAACAAAAAAAATTCCAATTAAGCATATATGGTGGTCAGCATATATATATTGTTCCAAATTCTTGGCTTATAAAGGGCCGGTTTACAATCCTAACCCACTCTTTGAATATTATGCCTCATATGTGAACACATATTAGCGGGATTTAATTAGTATTTGAGAAAAATTCGGCAGCAATTCTTCTTAACTCCCCAAGTATGCGTAAAAACCACATACTCGTAGGAGCAATAAGGAGAAATACTGTCGAACTTTTCTCAAATACTAATTAAATTCCGCTAATATGTGTTCACATCCTAAATGAGACACAATATTCAAAGAGCAGTCCCAAACGGGGGACTATCCAAAATTAATCCCTATTGGATTAATTTTGAACGTGCATGGACCTAAGAGCATCAGTAGGTCGGTTATTGGACCACAATACACTAATTATTTACATTATCTTAACAAATCAAGCACGCATGCATTAAATAATAATTGACAGAAATAATTAAGCAATATTAATCAGTAACAGAAAATTAGATAAAGAAGAGGGAAATATATATATGTATGACTAACCTTGGCAATAGAGAGGAGAATGCGAATTAACTTCCAAGCTAGATCTCAGATCCGGCCTCGTTCCTTGTGCGCAGAAATCAGACCAATTCAATACAGAGAGAGAGAGAGAGAAGTATTAATTGATCGAAACGGCGCCGGAAGAAGGCCTTTTATATAGTTCCAAACCCTAAAATAACCTTTCCACACGGATGATAATCTATAAATCCGTGTAAAAAAAACATTACGAGAGCTACACGGACTTTTATATAGGTAGCCGTTTATAAAAGATAACTTTTCTACACGGACATTTATATAAACAGCCGTGTGTAATATAAAAGATAAACTTCTTCACGGACATTTAGAATTCTTTTTTTTCCTAATTTTTGTTTTATTTTTTTTGGTTTAGCCTATTATTTCGATTTTCGAGCAAGTATCTTTGTTTTCAGTTAATAACCTTTTTTCACGGATATTTAGCTATAAATCCGTGTAGAAAGACACAGACTTTTATATAAACAGCCGTGTAAATTATTTTTCTACACTGTTAATTAAACAAAAATCCGTGACTAGTTCTCGTTTCTACACGGCTCTTTATTAAACGTCCGTGTAGCATTGTTTTTTTTTTTGGCTGTCAACTAGTTTTTTTTCCTATGTTTTTCAGATAGCAAAACAAACAATTTCCAAAACAGAGGAAGACATTTAAAATCCAGAATTAAACTAAAAATTCATGTACACTAAATTATACAAAATTAAAGCATTACAAAAGTTGGAATAGGGTGGTTCTTTCCTTTTGGTGCCAGTAGGGTTTACAGAGGGGTGATATGAAGATATGTTTTACTAAAGAAAGAGTTGAGTTAAAAGTTGGATGAAGGACCCTCAAAAAAAAGGGAAGAGGTCGATGAAGGACCTTCAGAGCCGGATGAAGAGACGAATGAAGAGTCGGATGATCTCCGACTTCATTCGACTCTTCACCCGGCTCTGAAGGTCACATTCACCTCTTCATCCGGCTCTGAAGGTCCTTCACCCAACTCTTACCCAACTCTTCGTCCAGTAAAATTGATCAGAAGAGAGATAATTTCTCCTCTGGATCTTGCTTGCCCGAATTAGTTAGGACATGCAAGGAACTAACCAAAAGAAGTCCTAAACTAAACACCTTAGCAAGATCTAGAGGAGAAATACAAATTAACTTCCAAGATCTCAGATCCGGCCTCCAGTTATAACATCTTTACCCTCGAAAAACACTTTAGCGCAGAAATCAGATCAATTATTTGGGGAAATGAAGCACTTCGCATGGGAATTCGAGATGTAGGTTATCAATTATATCGGATCGCTCATCTGTGAGCTCCCAAAACAGTAGCTCATATTGATATTTTGCGATCCGAAACAATTGATAAACCTACATCTCAACCCAATTGTTAACTGAGAGGGGAAGAGTATAAATTGATCAAAACGGCACTGGGGAGAAGGCCTTTTATATAACAAAAAACCTAAAATATCATTTCTACACAGCTCTTTATTAAACGTCCGTGTAGCTCTCTTAAGGCTTTCTACTCTGTCATTTAAACAAAAAACCGTGTACAAATTCGACATTTCTACACGGCTCTTTATTAAACATCCGTGTAGCTCCCACAGGTTATCTACACGGTCATTTAAACATTTATCCGTGTACAATTATTGCCTTTTTTCACGGTTCTTAAATTAAGAATCCGTGTAGCTCTCTCAATGCTTTCTCTACTGTTATTTAAACAATAAGCTGTGTACATTTCCTGGTAAACGTCCGTGCAGCTCTCTCACGTCTTTCTACACTGCTTCTTTAGTAAATATCCGTGTAGAGACAATACAGATATTTCAGGCATCCAAAAAATTACAACTACTACACGAATTTTATATAAAATTGCCAAATCCGTGTACAATGTGCCGTGTACAATGACCATTTCTGCAGTAGTGTGTGTACGACAATTCAGATTTTATCGCAATAAGGAGCTATTTTAAATGGTCCGTAATACATATTGGGTATAGTTTGGGGGACAACAAAATGGCATGCTTGCATTTACTTAAAGAAATGAGGCAAATATTATAAACTAACATGAAATATGTGTTTCAAACCGAAATATGTGCTGCTGGTATAAAGGAAAACACCAAAAACAGTAAAAACGACCAGTTCAGCTAAAACAGTCAGTGTAGACTGTCACAGGGACCAAAATGAAAAATAAATTACACTATCATGTAAAGGACTTCAATATACACAGTTTAGCCCTAAATTTTGATTCAATTGGATTTTTCTACTATTTTTAGTGAAATTTCAAATTTCAGCTTTTCAAAATTCTGATTTTTTCCTTTTTCAAAATTCTGATTACCAATTAAATCATGCATGAAATACATATCAAATATATGAAGATATTTGAGAAAACCATACAACATTTTACCTCTAAATTCTGATTAAAATGAAAAAACCTAACTAACATCAATCATGCAAGTAGTAGTTCGGCCATCATCATAATTTTTGAAAAATGTCAACAATCCTATCATCATAGATCACACTTATTATCTCAACAGTATTTGCAATAAAGATTATGTATGCAAAAACACTTTTTATCTATTGAATATATGAATCTGCCTATTTACCTAACATCAGAATTTACCGAGATAATATTAGGTTTCAACCGAGATACAAAAATAAAAGAAGTGAAGGAAAAGAATTTACCTCTATCCTCCTCTTCTAAACTGTGTTTCGTGCAGAGATCAGAGAAATGCGACAGATATCGTGTTTTCGCGTACTGAGAAGAGAGAGAACAGAGAAAACCGAGAAAACCTAGAAATTAGCATTATTTCGCGCTGCAGGCGATTAAGAGAAGAGTTATTAGTATCGGTGAAATTTAAAAAAACGATGCTAAAACAAATCAGGGGCGGTTAACTTATTAACCGATGCTAAAAGAAATCAGGGTCGGTTTAGCTATAAAACCGATGCTATTAAGTCAAAAAATCAAGATCGTACTAGTATTTAGGATCGGTTAATATAAAACTGATGCTAAAAATTGGCTAATCAGGGTCGGTTATTAAAGAACCGATGCTAAAATAAATCAGGGTCGGTTTATCTATAAAACCGATGCTAATAAGTCAAAAAATCAAGATCGGGTTATTGGGTGAGCGATGCTACTAGTATTTAGGATCGGTTAATTTAAAACCGATGCTAAAAATTGACTAATCAAGGTCGGCAAATTAAAGGTCCGATGCTAATAATAATCAGGATCGGATTTTTAAGAAAACCGATGCTAATCAGGATCGGTTCATTGTAAAAAACCGATGCTGATATGGAAAGCACTATTAAGATTGGTTTTTAATATTTAACCGATCCTGATTGTTCCTTTCAAGATCAGTTAATTAAAAAGCCCAATCTAGATATAAATCAGAATCGAATTAATAAAAGTCTGATCCTAATAGGCCGATGCTGATGTCCGTTTTTCCACTAGTGCTTTGAGTTTTCTTAGAGCTTGGATATTGTCTTTGCATACTGTTCAGGTATTTAGGGGTCACATAACTCCAATTAGGAACTATGTTCATGTTATTTCAAGTCTATAGTAGATCTCTTCTGGTGCTACAGTGTGTTTAGTCTATTGTTTTGGCCCTAATTCATATTTTTTTTATCCAAGTAATTTTGTTTAGGTCATGGTGCCATGCTTCTGGGTTGAAGAATTCCATTTATGGTTCATATTCATCTCATTTCAAACCCATAGCATAGTGGCTTCTGTGCTACACCTTTTGTATCTTACTATTTTAGCTTTAAGTCTCATTTTTTATGAAAGGGGCTATGTTTAAATTATACAGTCATACTCCCAGAGATCTTGTCCACATATATATGATTTTTTTCCAGATTTTTATACAATTTATTTTTTTGATTATTAATTTGACAAAACTTTTATTGTCTATTGATCTGAAATCATATGTCCACGAGTAAATCAAAATGCATGTTTTAATATCTACTCATCACTAAAAATAACATACTAATATATTCTCACTGCTGTAAATTGGTAGACAAGTCTTCTTTCATGTACATGGTTTTACTGCTGTATCGACATGCGAAACAAAATTTAATTATATATAACATTCTTCTTTTTGTATTTGTTGGAAAAAACAACTCCATTTGGCCATTGCTTTGGGTTTTATTTTGACAAACATTCTTATTAGATTTGTAGAACCATGTGTCCTTTTGATTTCTAAAATAATTTTTATTTGGTTCGTTTGGATTAAATGTTGTGCTTTTACTAGACTGAAAAGATGTATATTTCTTGTTATCAAAATTAAGTTTTAGAAATTTCTTATATATCATTGAAAATTTGAGTTTCTTCCCCTTTATCTTTTGGGCTTTTCAAGTGATTAGATTCAAATGAGAATTTATCCTTCTTGTATCCAAGACCAAATTTATCAAATCCTCAGTCTTCTATTTGATCACTTGCTTGAAAATATGGGGCTAGTTTAATGACACTCTTTGATTCATCAGGTGACCCTAAAGCCCTATTCTCGATCTCAAAATTTTGTATTCTCACTTTTAAGTAGGGGTGTCAATGGGTATGGTACGGGTCGGGTGGAGGCATTTTCATATCCATACCCATTAAAATTGACTTTATCCATATCCTAACCATACCCATTAAAAATTGACCTTACCCTACCCTACCCTTACCTGTTAATATTATCGGGTAACGAAACGGTAGAGGATGAATAACGGATATTACTAATATAATAATTAGGTTTAATATATTTTACAAATTAAATATAAAAACTCATTCATTTCACACACATGTAATTACATATCTAATAAAAAATAAATATGAATGCACAATCAATTCCAATTAAATTATTTTTTGTAAATGAAAAAAATTCAAAAACACAAATACATATTTAGGTGGGTTGGAAATTGAATTGAATATATATTTAGATTTTATAATTACCCCATAGGGTAACGGGTACGAAATAGTCATTACCCATACCCTTACCTATTTGGTTAACGAAAAAAATTCTTATCCATACCCATACCCAATAAGCTAACGAAAAAAAACCTTACCCATACCCGCCTTATCAAATACGATACGGGTCGGGTAAACGGCTAAAAATGTACCATTGACACCCCTAGTTTTGAGACTCATATCTCACCTATGTGTGACTAACAGTTGTTAATTTCATTATTCTTTTCTAATTCTTTAATCTTGGACTCATAATGTTTAACCTTACATTCTAACATTTTATTTATCACATTAGTTGCTTTCAAACTTCTATTTTCATCTTTCAATTTAGAGCCTTAAAGTCATATAAATGCGTGTGACATGTGTGTGACTCTAGTGACATGGGCTCAAGTTCCTTTACCTTGATCTCTAGTTCAAGAATCTTGGATCTTAAATTTTTGATTATACCGTCTCTCTTAGACACTGCGGCATTTGTCTCTTCAAGCAAGACTCTCGGCCTAATTTCAGTTTTGTTGGTTAACTCCTCATTTAAGGAAATATTTGACTCACTAGTTGATTCACAGTTGTTGATCGAGTCAAAGTTGCATTCATAATTATTTAACTCAAATTTTTTGTGTACCTTATTTGTAGAGCTAGATGAGGCTTCATTGTCGTGAGTAGCCATCAAGGCTAGGTTGATCACTTCATCATTGTCTGACTCAGGATCGGATTCGTCACCACTACTGTAGTCAGAGTTTGCGTGTTGCATTGCTTGCATTGCCCTTTCCTTCTTATGATCTTGATTACCATCCTTTATTGGTCTAGGGCGACGGTCTTGTCGTTCACCTTTTTTATTATTTGGGAAGATCTTGAAGCATGATTGGATGAAGTGCCCTTCTTTATGACAACCAAAACACATAATTCTCTTGTTGTTCTCATCTCGCATTTTATTATACTTCCTTTCAAAATCTAACATGCCTTGAAATATTGTGGATAAGAGTTGGGTATTTGGAAGGTTCATTGTCTATTTTATTTTGGAAGTAGTCATTTGAGGGGCGAGAGGTGGAAGGATTGTAGGATTTGTGCTTTGAGTATTTTTTGTTTTATGAATAAAGAAATGTGACTTTAGATTTAGGTTCAAGGTCTTTGGTTTGTTGAAGCTTTTCTTCACAACTTCGAAGATGAGCAAATAGCTCCTTAGGAGTGAAGGTTTGAATACCCGAGAGTACTTCAAGAGCGTTTGTCATTGACTCCCACCTTGGTTTCCCAAGCATTATACCTAAAAGCTTTCCTACAATTTTGTTAGAAAGTGGTTCTCCAAGTTCGATAAATTCATTTTGAATTTGTAATAGTCTATTATACATGTCCTCTACAAATTCACCATTTTCTACATTAAAAGTTTCAAATTTGGCTTCTAACCCTGTGAGTTTGGTTTGTTTGATTTGGTCATTACGCTCATTTCGTTGGCATTGGTAGCATTTGCAAATACTAAGGCTACCAATTCACTTACCAAATCTAATATTGCATTAATTGCATTGTCATTCACCCTCTTGGCAAGTTTTGATTCTATTGTAAGTTTACTTGTAGATGCAACTATTTTTTGGGTATAACCTTTTTCTATGGCATCACAAACATCAATTAGGTTGAGGTAGTTAATCATCAACCTCTTCCAGTGATTAAAACTTTTGGTAGTGCTAGTTAGCATGGAGGGTTCTCTAACATGTCTTGGGGCCATATGTGTGTTGTGTATTTTAGGTATTGAAATATAGGGCAATTTAATACACTTTTAACTTTTAAAATTTATAAACCTTCGTACACAATAAATAGGTTAGTTGCAAGCGCACAACCTATCGATTGTAGTATGTAGGTGCCGATCCAAAGGGAAGTTGGGAAACACCAATTTTTATTAAAGTAAACTACTTTTAAAACTAAATAATAAAAGTAAAAAGGGGGGTTTTGTATAATTTCGTTTTTAATGAAAATTAAAAGTTTGTAACAAAGCGATTAAAATTCAGATGTGATTCAAATTGGAGAAGTCTAGGGGCTTTTGGCTTACAATTTCTTGGTTAATTTTTCATTTGTTTGGTCTCTAAATTCATGTTTGATTTGATAGAGTTTCTAACCTTATGATGTGCCTAGATAATTCGGATTTCACGATTAAGTACTTCACCCTAACTACCTAGATTTAAGCGCATGTTAGCTTATTTCAATCAATTATTGATACAAATATTTTGGTGGGATGAGTTAACGTTCCTCTAGTTTTAGGGTTGTCACGATCCTAATAGGGATATTTAACATTACATGCACACAAAATAATATATCAATGTCTAATCTAATATAGGGTTCCCAATTAGGTTTTAGGCTTCACAACTAAGTCCTTCACCTAACCTAACCATTAATTCATGTGATTCCGGATAAAGATTAGAATGGTGTGTTGCTAATCTTAAACCCTAAAATAATTCAAGCACATAGTAAGGTACCGTCAAGCAATTGGTTCTTAGCAATTCAAGTTGTAAACCTAAACGTGATACTATCAATCAAGTACACATATTATGCATTAGCGAGAACTTATCAATCAACAAGAATAAATCATGCAAGCAAAAAAAAATCATCATAAAGAGATAATCAAACAAACTAGAAATTAACGCAAGTTCATGTTTAACGCCTAAGTCCCTAGAGAGGAAATCTAGCATCTCATGGGTGTTTAGCATCTACAAGAAAATATAAAATAAACATAGTAAAAATTGAGAAAATACGTAAGAGAAAAGAATATAACCAATCTCCAAGTTTCTGCCCAATTTCTTCCCTTGTCGCTCAAGTAAAACCTCGATTTCTTCCTTCTCTTCCTTCGAAATTTGCAACTTTGATCACCGCTGGAGAGTGGAGTAGAATGACTTCAATTGAGTAATGATGAGCAGTGATGATTTCTCCTATGGTCTCCTTAACCTTATATAGCTTTTTCTAAACTTGGAGATCAAGTCGTTTTATTTTCGGCGCCCACAAAGCCCACTAACTTAGTCATTTTCTGAACTTGGGGATCAAGTTATTATATTTTCAGCACCCACTAAACCTACTAACTTCTATATTTCCAATTCTGTGATTCTAAACTTGGAGACCAAATTATTCTAATTTTGGCGCCCACTAACTTTCCATATTTTGCAGCTTTTCAGGCTGGAGCGGCCATTGGTGTGGTTGTACAAAATTCTACATTTCGAATTGTGTCGTAGTTGTGATTATGTGCGGTTTTGAGTGCGGAAGCAGGAGGCTCTGGAAATTTCCAGTAACTGAACTTCAAACGGGCATAAATCATGATTCGTAACTCTGTTTTCAGTGTTCTACCACTTTTCGGAAAGCTTGCGAGAAGATCTACAATTTGCTCCATTTTCTGTAATTTAAATAGACTTTGACAGTAACTTGATTCTTGGATATATTTGACCAAAATTATACTAAAATACAAGAAAATTGGTTAAGTTTTTTAGGTTAAACCTTAATGAAAAATATATATAATTTAGGCTTATCAATGTGCCATTTCTAGATCTAAAAATAAAGGTTTAATTTAAGTGTGTCTTAATTTGAATAATCTGCTCTAATACCCCTTGTCTCCCTAACGGCACCTAGAAGGGGGGGGGGTGAATATGGGGCCTTTTAAAATTATAACCACAGATGGGTTGATATTCACTAAATTAAACTAAGTTGTTCTTAAGTAGTTCTTAGCGGAAACAAGAAAACTTAAACTAAGCAAGTGTATGTAAATTAAATAGAAGAGTAAAGAGACACTTGTCACGAGATATGTTTACGGAATTCGGTACTAATGCCTACGTCTCTGAGGCTTCACAACCTTCTTGATGGCACACCTTTTTTTACCCAATGAGAAATGAGTACAACGTGAAACCATTGAGCCCTTACAAATCTTGGGAAGCACATGGCCCGAGCACGAAGTTGGCTCTTGAGCATTAAAGGCTCTAGTGTTTGAACAAACAAGAGATCTCACATAAATCACTCTAATTCTTACACAAAATTGAGTATGGTGGAGTATGTTTGAGATTGTTGTATAGATATTGAAGTTTGATGCACAAACAACAATAGAGAATTCTAGATCTGTTTTGAAAACGTAATATTACAATTTAAGGCGGCTAGATTATTGTCTCAAACCTAGATTTTACTTCTATTTATATAAAGAGAAAGAAAATAAGATAACTGGCATCAACCGTTACAACAGTTGATTAACCATTATAATAGTTAGTCCTAGTTAGTAGGTTTTTAATGTGCTGGAAACCCTAACGCTCAATAAGCGTTACAATAGTGGTCATAACGGAACTTTATGGAGATTTTTGGGGTCCGATATGAATTGTTCTATTACAACACCTGATTAACCGTTGTAACTGAATAAATCGATTACTTATGTGGATTTTGGATATGAATTGTTCTGTTGCAATGCTTTCTTAACTGTTGTAATGATTTAGGTGAATTACCTCAATCTCAAGCATATTTTACCAATTTCACAAATTTCTAATTAATACACTAATCTTGAGTTTAGTCTTCTTAGTCCAGTCCTTGGTTCATTGTAGTACATCCTTGTGTAGCATTTGATGATCCATCATTGATGTTTATTGAAACTTTATATCATCATGAACATGTATAATATCTCAAGACAAGAAACTATAAAATTCAACAAATATATTTTTGCAAATCTAGTCAAACAGACTAAGTAGATTATTACATAGTCCAACATGTTAGTTTGTAATAATCTAGAAGTCAATAATACGATAAATTTGTTATATAAAGCTTTGTTCATGAATTGAATGTTTAATCATTTTGTTACCTTGAGTATTATTGAATTTATGAATCATTTCGAGTTCATGACTGGAATTGTGAAACTTCATAATATAAATGATAATACTCTTAAAAAGTCTCTAACCAAGGTAATTAGCAGGAACACTAATTACCGCGATAAGGTTAGTGTGTGGATTAAATGATGGTTAAGTTTTACAAACCATAGACAAAGAGTTGTCATTTTAATCACACAGATACATGTTAGAGAACATGATATTTGACAGACCCCAAATGAAACATTAAATGGAATTGTGTTTGTGTCATTAATGTTTTCATTTTAGTGTTAAGTTCTAAAGTATGAGATATTCATTTTTCCTACATAAGAAATGTATATGTGTGATTGCTATCTAACGCTATCCGTAAAAATTAGCTATAAGGATAGTTTTTCGGTATACATAGCTTATGCGGAGGAAAAGATGGTTTATCAAAAGTACTATTGTCCCTCGTATCTCAATACGAGCTATAGCATCACTGGGCCCCTTGATAGAATATGATTATCTGGATCCAGTATGATTACAAGAGTAAACATATTTGATAATCTATTCAGGATCAAGAAAAGATTAAGTTTGCAAGGATGACACACACTTACCTTGAAACTGATCTGATAGCTATGAGACAAAAGAATTAACACGAAGTAAATCGTTTACTGGATCATGATATTGTACGGTACAGCATCATCTGTGTAATTGGTGTCATAATGTACTTGCCAGGTGCCACCTATGATAAATAGAAGTTAAAATAGTTTTAATTCTATTTGCCAACATAACACAGATCCTATTGGGTCACACCATATAGGAGCTAGTCGGAGAATCTTGTTGATTAATTATAATGATTATAATTAATAATAAGATGGATAAAATTAATTATATATGATATAATTAAATTATAAATGTCATATAAATGACAAGCAGAAACATTGATTAATTTATGAACGTGTTTGACACGTTGCATAAAAGTTACCGAACGAACGATCGAGAAAATATGTATTTGATTTGGACTTAGAATATTTAATTATTGGATTTATATTTTGGGCTTAAAACCCATTAAGAATAAATCACTAATTGAAGATTAAAGGCCCAAATCAAAAGTCCAAATCAAAGTCCAAAATTAATCAAGCCTTAATGGGCCAAGGGCAAAATGGTAATTTCATTTTGCTAAATTTCTTGCCGATTGAATTTGGCCGTTGAATTTGCCGACTTTAATTGCCGACTCAATTTTTTGATTACATATAAATACAAAAGTTGATATGGCGGTTTATGAAATGGTTATAAATATGTAATCAAATTCATAAGAGAATTGATTCAAATTCCTGAATACGATTCGATCCGATCGAACGATAATTCTCTCTTTTCTCAGATTCGTTCTAATCAGAGTTTACGGGTTTTAGAAATAATATTTTACGAGAGTCGTAATTATTATTTGCTTTTTCTCGTGAATAGTGTTTTTGTCAGATTCCGCGGTTTACGGTATTTCTGGTAAAAGAAATAAACCGCTCTCTCGATCAGTCCTGGTGGATAACCGATAGAGGCACTATAATTTTGGTGCTTGCTTAATCGGGTCAGACAGTCGAGTCAGACAGTCGGGTCAGACTGCATTCCAATTTGAATTTGGAAGCAAGGTAAAGAAATGTTATATTAATCTATTTAATTGTTAAATAGATTTAATCTTTTAGAAATCAATCAAAGGAGTAGATCTATAAACTGATTAAAATCAAGTAAATACGGTTTTACTACTTTGGGTCTATACAGGATTAATCTGGTATGTAACTCTCGGTGATTATCCGACATACTACTTAATCTATGATCTAAATGAGTAAAGTTTTACTTACAGTTTTTAATCTAAGAAAAGGATTGAACAGGTATGTAACTCTCGGTAGATTATCCGACATACCACTTCAATCCTTTTGGCTTAAGTTAGAAGTAAAAAAATTTGTTTTACGGTCTTTCCGCAGCTTAAGCCTAATGACTTTGGGTAGCCTCAAAACCCAACACAACACTCCTATCTCCTCCAGATCGCCTCGCTCTCATCTCTCTCTGCGCAAGAGAGCACTCTGTCACCGTTCAGCCAGCGTAATCTAATAACCCGTCAAATAGGAGGCCACCAGAGGAGCGGCCGTTAGAGGAAAATGATTGAGGAGAGAAAAGAACACAAGAGAGACCGGCCTTCTGTAATCTGAGACGGAGAGCGAGACAGATTAGAGAGAATGTGATGAAGCCAAAACATATAGCAAAAATCACTATCTTTTCTTCTGGAAAATGGCAAAAAACGAATGCAAAGTAGCCATTTTCTCAATTTGTTAACCGCAAACATGTTTTAGGTCTTGTTGGGAGGTTTTTGAGAAAGTTGCGTATTAGGCCAAAAACAGAGCAAAAGTGTCATATTTAGGTGATTTTCGGAGATAGCATCAAAACAGGGCATCACATGGAGCATGTAGCACCTCACACGAAGTACACATGGTGCAGATCTTGGTGGTAGTAGCAAATATTCAAATGAGAACTTTGAAGGCCGAAGAGGAGAAAGGTTCCATGTGAACGGCACTTGCACATTAGTTAAAGTATAAAATCATATTTAATTTTCATGTTGAAATTGGCTAAACTTTTTGATAAATTTGAGTGACTGGAAAAAATTAGAAATTTTGATGCAAATTTTAAACGAATTTTCAGTAAAACCCTTGGAATAATTTGAAATAATCACATAATTTGGCGAAAAAACTTTGTGGAAATAAATGTTTAAGAATTTGAAACATTAGGAATTTAAATTTATTAAGGAAGCAACTTAATGAGGAATAAACTTAGAAAGATTGGGATATCCACAAGTATGAATAAATACTTAGGGATGTGTGTTTTCATGATACATGCATAGATCACTACTACAAAATGGTAATTCTACACTGCACATTGTACACGGTTTTTCCAATTTTATATAAAAACTGTGTACCAAATATGATTTTTTGAAAGCCCAAAAAATCTGCAGAAATTATACACGGACATTTAGTTAAGAATCAGTGTAGAATTGTTTGAGAGAGCTACACGGTTTATTAGGGATCAAAAATTCGTGTGGAAAGAAGACCGTGTGGAAAAAATTGAGAGAGCTACACGGATTTTTGTTAAATATCCGTGTAGGAATATATACACGGATTTTTGATAATATATCCGTGTAGAAATGTACACGGATTTTATTATAAATAGCCATGTATGATTATTTGGAGAGCTACACGGATTAGTAAGTATAAATCCGTGTATAAAAGGCTGTGTAGGGTTTTAATTAGTATAAAAGGCCTTCTCCTTCCAGCGCTGTTTTGATCAAGTCTTTTATACTGTCTCTCTCTCGCTCTCTCTGTATTGAATGTTGATCTGATTTCTGCAAAGGCTAGCAGCTGGGATTAGAGATCTTTGAAGTTTTAATTTTCTCCTCTCTATCTTTCTAAGGTTAGTATATATATATATATATATATATATAGAATTTTGTTATTGTACTTCGCGAAGTAAAACCAATATTGTACTTCACGCTCATATTCCCATTTTCAAAATCCAAAACATCGATCCGACCGTTCAAGTTGTTCTCCATATTGAAATGTGCTTGGAGACCAAATTTTACATTTTTTGGAATTTTTTTACTATTTATTAAGCCACTTTGAAAATCACTGATCCATTGGTCCAGAATTTTTTACTATTCACAATGGATCAGCGATTTTCAAAGTGGCTTAATAAATAGTAAAAAAATTCCAAAAAATGTAAAATTTGGTCTCCAAGCACATTTCAATATGGAGAACAACTTGAACGGTTCGGATCGACGATTTGGATTTTGGAAATAGGAGTATGAGCGTGAAGTCGCGAAGTACAATAGCCCTACTCTATATATATATATATATATATAGAGCTAGGCTAATATGCTTTTAGTAGCATATGGCCCGATATGCTTTCAACTCAAAATCGGATTTTCAAAGTCCAAATGGTCAATCCAAACTGTTCAAGTTGTTCTCCATATTGAAATCTGCTTGGAGACCAAATTTTACATTTTTTGGAATTTTTTTACTATTTATTAAGCCACTTTGAAAATTGCTGATCTGGGTGAATAGTAAAAACAGTGCTTTCAAATTCTGGACCACCGGATCAGCAATTTTCAAAGTGGCTTAATAAATAGTAAAAAAATTTCAAAAAATGTAAAATTTGATCTCCAAGTAGATTTCAATATGGAGAACAACTTGAACGGTTCGGATCGACCATTTGGACTTTGAAAATCCGATTTTGAGTTGGATGCATATCGGCCATATGCTACTAAAAGCATATTAGCCTATCTATTTATATATATATATATATATATATATATATATTCCTTTTCTTCCTCTAATTTTCTGTTACTTATTATTGCTTATTTAGGTCATGTGTAATTCATGCATGCTTGATTTCTTAAGATAATGCAAAAATGGCAGAAAGTTCGGCTGAGCAGGAGACGAAGCGTAGGGGCAGCCACGCAAAAGTAGGGGGAAGTCAGCTGAGTGGGGAACCCAAGCGTGGGGGCGGCCACATTTGAAAAAAATTTGAAATTTGAAAAAATTTGAATTTAAAGGATAATTTTTATTCTCTATTATGCATGCATGCACATATATGTTGATAAAATGTATTTTTTTATTGGAGATACAATATGTTGGAGACCTTTAACAAAGAGGGATCATGTCATGGATCACATGGGCACTCTCCTTTTTCATATGTTGGATCTAATACAACTAGTTTGTATGAAATTTTGATCCAAACTAGATCATAGCCCAACATTTTGGCAACATGAGCCCAACTTAGCGGAATTTGGGCCAAAGCTTCATCACATGTTTACTAAGTGGTAAGGACATAACTTGATCTACAAACATTGTATTGGATCTTGAGGAGTATATGTTATATGGATCACATGGGATTGTATATGTACAAAAGGCAATATGTATATATGGATTACATAAACATCTTTCTACACGGACTTTTTGTTATATATGTTGATATTAGAATTTTATGTTTTTATGGTTTCGGTTAGAATTTTGTAATGATAAATATGGATTTGTATAATTTTGTAATGCTAAATATGTATTTGTATAATTTTGTATAATTTCATGTACATGAATTTTAAATTGCTATTTGAAAAATTTAAATACTGGCTGGCAAAACAAGAGGCCAGCAAAAAAAAAAACTAAAAAAGAAATTATAAGACAACCCTACACAGATATTTAACAAAATTCCGTGTAAGAATAGTAATTTATAAAATAATCCATGCACGAATACAAAAAAAAAATTTAGTTAATTCTACACGGATATTTAACTAAAGTCTGTGTATGATAGTTCAGAGAGCTACACCGATATTTAGTTAAAAGTCCGTGTACAAAGATGAGAGCTACACGGATGTTTAGTTAAAAGTCCGTGTAGAAAGAGGAGAGCTACACGGATATTTAGTTAAATGTCCATATAGAAAGAGGAGAGCTACACGGCTGTTTATGTTACAATCCGTGTAGCTCAGCTTTGGAAAGCGCCACTGGCAAGGAATTGAACACGGTTGTTTATGTAATAATCCGTGTAGCTCTCAGGATTTGCACACGGGTAAATATCTGTGTATAATTTATTCAGGGATTATACACCCTCGCACTCTACACTGTAGGAAATCCGTGTAGCTCCTCTGTTTATTTCCGTGTGCAATCTCTATTTCTGTAGTAGTGGATGTTGAGAAATTGAGTTAAATTAAAAATTGGCACTCTTGCTCCACTAGTCTCCTGATAAAATTGACATTCGTGTTGGTGGAAGGGTTAGAATATGAGCATGCAAAGCACCCTTGAATTAGAATTGTTAGGTACGGTTAACTACTTGTAACTAACCGGTGCTTACATGAGGATAGGGAAAATAGTGCTAAGTAATAAAAGAAAAATCAAATGAAATCAAAAGAAATCAAAAGCAACAACAAAAACGTGAATTTGCAATGTACCAACACACGAAGTCTGCGACTTTCTAACCTAATCTTGTTCCAAGCTTGGGGGATTTTTCCACAAATAAGAGTGCATATCTTTTAATAATTTTGGATAAACAAAGTTCACAAATTCTAAGACTTTAAGGAAATAAAAGTTAGAGTAATCGAATTGTGGGGTGAATCATGATTAATCGAGGGTTGAACTTAAAATTTCTAAATTTTTGCATAGGGACTTCTAAATATTTTGGCAAGGTTATACAAATTTTTCATTTTTAGAATCATACTTGATATAGGATTAATTTAGAGATCGAATAATGAGCCAAGTTTAGATTTTGCTTGGGGAAAAGCAAAGTTCAAGCTTGGGGGATTTTGATATACCTAAATGATATACATGTTCGATTTGGTTTTTATCATGAAATAACACCAAATATCTTGTATTTTAGTAGATAATATAATAGAATACACTTAGAATCTAGTTACTGTGTTTGTTTGATTTTAAAATTACAAAAAATGAAGAAAATGAAGCAAAGGGCGGACGCACTGGCCCACAGCGGCCGCATTCAACACTTGAAAGAAAAATCAGCCAACAGAAGAGAAAACCAAGCCAAGTGCGGACGCACTGAGAAAAGTACGGATGCACTCAATACTTAGACGAATTCAGTGCATTTCAGAGCAAGTAAGAAAAATTCGAGCGTAGTGCGGACACACTGAGTCAGAGTGCGGACGCTGCACTTAGAGAAATTTAGAGCGCAGCACATATCAACCCAACTCCAATGCGGCCGTATGAACCAAGAGTGCGGACGCACGAATACCACAGAAACAAAATCAAAAAGTGACCGACCCCCGTACGGACACACACAGTGGCACTCTGGCCGCATTCAGCCTAAAAAGTTTGTTATTCTATTTCCGACGCTTCTATACACGTTCCAGGAGTGGAAAATAGAAAGTAGAGACGTGGGCAAACTTGTGAGACAAGTATTTAATGGCTCCCCACGTCCATTGGCTCCAGAACCAACATAACTTCTACTATAAAAGTGCTAGAACTTTCTCTTTGAAGATCATTCTCTTTACCATCCATCCTTAGCAGAAATTTCTCATCTCTCGGAAGCGAATCAAGAAAAAAGAAGAGAAGTTCTCAGCAAACGCAGGCAAGATCAATGTTTTTCATCTAGAGAAAGGTGTAAATTATTTCTCTATTTAATTTCTCTTTGTTTTAGCCATGTTTTGTATTAAATTTCTGATGAATACTTGCATATCCATGAGAGGCTAGTCTTCCTCTCTAGGGTTTAGGTCTTTAGCATGAACTTGTTTAATTTTATCTTACTCGGATCTTAGTTTTTATTATGATTGTTTGATTTGATGTTAATTTATGTGATTGATTATTTGTGTTGATGCAACTTGAATTGTAGTATCCCGCTTAGGTCTAATAGACTCGAAGTAGATTAGGATCATATAGGATAGTACCAAATTGTGAACACAAATACCTTAGTTGGATTAGAATTGCCTAATTTGAAATATAAACTGAAACTACAGAAATTAGGGTTAGGGTTTGACGAAGGACTTAATCGTGAAGTCAAAATCCTAATTAGGACACTTTGAATTGAATTGAATAGTGATATGAATGACTTAATCGTGAAGTACCAATATCAAAGGATAGAATAAGCTAACAAGAACTTCATGGTCTAGATAGCTAGGGTGAAGGACTTAATCGTGAAATCTGAACTGTTAGGCACGTTATTAATTCACGAAAGTGATCCTTTTTAACATCTTTGGTTAGAAACCTCGTCATATCAAACATGAATTTAAACGAACCGAGTAGATAGAATTAACAAAGAATTGTAGACCGAATACCCCTAGACTTCTAAACCTTGAAAGCAACCTAAACTCCCTTTTACTTTTTAGTTTTAGTTTAATTATTACAACGTCCTCTTTTCGGGTATTGAACCCAACAATTAGGAATTTAGAAACGAACCCCCCAATAATTTCCCTTTTTAGTAATATTCTGAAATTAATTGATAGAGTTTAAAATTAGTGTTTCCCGATATCCCTTAGATCGATACCTCAAGTACTACAGGGATTAGGTTGTGCACTTGCAATCGACCAATCTTTGAGCATTAGGTTTATAAATTTAAAACTTCAAAGAGTATAAAAATTAGCATAAAACCCTATACACAAAATACTCAATAATAATTTGGTGATCCCCTGCCAGCAAGGCACATGGAAAGAAGCCAAACAACCAAGACCCCTGATCAAACAGTAAAGGGACATGATGAAATCAACTAAAGAGGCAACAAGCCGAAACCCTAGCTCTAGCCTATAAAAGGCACCCTAAATGAAGATCAAAACACAAGTGACAACCTATATACCTTGCTACTAAACCTTCTTTGGAATCATTAGGTGCATTTGGAATGCATACCTCTTGTTTGCATCTATGCGCTAGAAGAATCACCCGATGAAATCCTTAGGTACATTAGGAACGTATAACCTCTCGTTTGTATCTATGCATTAGAAAGATAAAGCCAAATTGAGTAAGTTGTATTTACTTTCTTACAACTTACTTTTATCAATAAAAGTTGCATTCTAGGAATACACTTTGTCAATAAATTTACCATAATGATGTTAAGATGGATTGTCTTCAAATTATATCTAAATAAAATCAAAGTGTTGTGAATGTAAAGATTTCCATTTTCTAAAAATTTCACCAAGTACAAATATTAGGAATTGAGTAGACATTTTTGTATTAGGTTGATTCTTAGAAAATTCATCAATATTTTTGAAAATCTTATTCAAGAGACAATTTTTAGTCAACCTACCCAAGTAGCTTTGCTTATTTTGTTCGAGGATGAACAAAAGTTCAAGCTTGGGGGTGTGATAAAACCAAAACATATAGCGAAAATTACTTTCTTTTTTTTCCGAAAAATGGCAAAAAGCGAAGAAAAGTAGCCATTTTTTCGATTTATTTATCGCAAACGTGTTTTTAGGTCTTTTTTGCAGGTTTTTAAGAAAGTTGCATATTTAGGCTATAAACAGAGTAAAAGTGTCATATTTAGGTGATTTTCGGAGATAGCGTCAAAATAGGGCGTCACATGGAGCATGTAACACCTCACACGAAGTGCACAACATGCGAAAATGGCAAAAAATACAGAAAATCCGCTAAGTCAGGAAGCCTTGAGGCCTCCTCCTATGCCGCACGATCCGTGGACTAAATCCGTGGATTGTTTCCTTGGGATCAAATCATCCACTATTGATGTTATTTTCGGTAGAATTCTTCAGGAATGGTGCGATTGCTTCAATGGCAAGCTTTGATAGCTATTCTTCATCTATCCAAACTTAAAGTGCACTCCAAGTTTCCACCACCTCCAATGCTTCCACTACTCCATCTCTCATATTATGAAGGCTATAAATACCCTTCTTGTAATAGGATTCATGGTGTGTGTTTAATTGTGTTAAGTCCATAGAATCGAGATTAGCAATTCTCATTGCTATGTTAGGTTACATAGTACTTAGAGATAGAAGGGTAGCCATCGGAAGCCAAGCATGATAAGAAGGCGTTATCTAAGGAGGTAGAGTTTCATCCATTTTCAATTGGGTTGTAATTTATGTTCTCTTTATTTTATTCACTTTATTTTATCATGGCCATAACAAGTTAAATTTTCATCTCTAGGGTGAGGGTCATACTCGAATTCTTAATTATGTTTTAGTATATGTTTTGTTTTATTTATGTTGATTTGAGTTTTCTTTATTATTTAATTCTTTTTTATTAAGTCCTTGCATACATAGTTATGTCTATTATATGACAATGACCCTCTACATACCAATAGGTGTTTAGTCATTGCATCCCGGTGTGAGTGGGATAATGCATGTAAGTACTATAGGCACTTCGGCTAACGAGACTTGGCAGCGGTTCAAAGACTATGTTAGAACCCAGTGGGCTCCCTTGGCAGGATAACGTAAATTGTATATTTATGTTATATTAGGAAACATTTAGATTAGGTAGGGTCTTTGAGATATTTTAACTACCGGGTAGTATAGGGAAATAATATAATTACGTACCTAAAATACTTTAGTCTTGGTAGCCCAAAAGTCGATAGCAAGATCTGAAAACTTTTCAAATCGCATAAGTAAAAACCCAGCAAGTCCTGCGGGTATTGACAGTGCCGCATGCGGGGTAGTTGTAGGACAATGCGCATGCGACAGTGACAATGCCGAATGTGACGTAGAGAGTCGTCGAAACTTATATTTTGCATAATTAAGAACAAGAGAACCTGAACCCTGTAGTCCCTCTATTTACTATTTAATTCTAACCTTAGCACAATTAGCGCCACCGCATCAAACTTTTAAAAAATCTCTGATAACCTAGACTAGTGAAAAGTATTTAAAATATAATACATTATTCCTGTCGACACTCCAATTATACGACATGGTAGGATCATACGCTTGTTATCTAAACGTAAATAGAAGTTAGGGTTTATAAATCTTTAAAAGTAGTAATTCAATTTGGACTCATCAGAAGGGAGGGGAGGTCATGAATTGAGAGAGAGATAGAGAGAGAGACGTGATCTCTCTGATCTGGTGGAAAGGACGGATGAGATAAGAGAAATCGGAAGTTTACTAGGAAACAATGTGGGAAAACTTTATAAAAGAAAGAAACGTCGGAGGAATCAGATAAGATCATTAGAAATGGATAAAGACGGCGTGATAAAAACTAAATACAACAAAATAAATATAGAAACCTTTTCTCTTATTATAAATTCAAAAAGGTAGAGGCAATTTAATTTACTGATTACATATCAAACCTCGATTTGAAGAATTTTATTTTTATGCCATATACTCGTATCAAACCTCGTCCGGATTTGCATTGTCATGTCCTTGTCTAAATATTTAGTAAAATTTAGAATAACAAAAATCATTGTACAACACGTGACCTATAAATATAAATAATAAAGATATTATTATTGTTATAAAATGCTATGTAAACAACAATAAAATTAACTTTAAAATAGTCCTCTAAAAATAGAGCCTATTTTCAAGATAATAAGTATAGTTTTTAATTAATTAAGTGCCAGGTTGTTTTCTTTTTAAAGGACAATGCTATAAATATCTTTGTTCATCTTGCTACCTAAATATTTCTTCTCCTTGTATTATCAGAGCCTAACAAATTCTAGGAGCACCAACAAAATCATGTTAAAAAAAAAATTTAAGCTAATACAACTCAAGCTTAAATCGTGGAAAAAGAAAATCCAATGCCCCAAGCATCTGGCCACCAGATCATCCTCTAGCCCAAGTGAGATTTTTTTCCTTGTTTATTTTATTATATATGTTCTTTTCCTCATCCAAAGTATGACGCATACCATAGAAGGTTGGACTTATATAAAATGCACCTCTTGAACTATTTATTTTTTCTGAATTATTTTTCTTATGCTAAAATTTATTTAAAAGAGTCGATATATATAAAACAATAACTTGAATTTTGTTTGTTTAGCATTGCCCTTGAGCGGTTGGACTAATCTTCCCGAAGACATATTGGATAAGATTATGAAAAAGATGTGCTTTGTTTATCTTTTAACATTTGGTGTAGTTTTCAAATCGTGGCGGCTGATGTATATCAATTACATCTGTCGTCTTCCTAGAAATATACCAGTCGGAGTACCAATATTATTGCTCAACACTTGCAAACTAGATTCAAATTCACGAAAGTTTGTTAACATGAGTGGAGAACTAGCAAGTGACGAAATCTTTATGCCAGAGGCATCCAACAAGTGGATTTGTGGATCTTCATGTGGTTGGCTTATTCTAGAAGGTATTGATCGTCGAGAAGTAAGCCTTTTGAATCCATTGACGAGACGTGCAATACAACTTCCCTCAATCAACACTTCCACCATAAGGTTAAATTGGCAAGGAAAACTGGATGCTCCTCTTGATGGTTCTAGTTATATGCGCAAAGCAATCTTATCAACTAACCCGACAACATCGGAACAAGATTGCATCATAATGTCAATAGTTGGAAAAATGAGGAGACTCTCTTATTGTAGGATAGGAGATAGAAAATGGACGAATGTCGAAAGTTCTTTAGCAGGACTTTGTGATATTATATATTACGAAGGAAAATTTTATGCCACTGATGATTTTGGTGTTTTAATGTCTTGTGACATCATAGATTCAAATTCCACAGAAATTATTGCTATGGGATATCCTTATAAACATGAATATCGTTGCTCTGGTATGAACCACTTGGTCATGACATCGGAACGTCTATTACTAGTCTCTTGGATAATGGAGAAATATTACTTTGAAGTTTATTTACTAGAAAAATGCAATCCGTATTATGATGAATGGCCTTCATATACCTATTTGCGGATTTCAAATAAAGTTGAAACACGCCATAGATGGGTTGAGATAGACTCCATAGGTGATCAGTTGTTGTTCGTAGGAAATAACAGCTCTTTCTCTTTACCAGCACAATGGCACGGTGGCAGAGCAAACTGCATCTACTTTACTGATCATCGTTACCTTCGCTTGTATGATAATTATATTGGTATGTATGATTTTACAAGAAAATCTATTTTGCTTTACATCGGAAAAATTCAAGATAAACTTCTTTCATCATTTTGGGTGACCCCGACTCCATGATAAGTAGCTAGTCGTTATAGTTTTGGAAGACTATCTAAAATATAGTAAGAGCAATTGGTATTTCATTAGAATGTTTATTTATTTTTATTTTTTTAAGTAAAAGTTTTTAACCCACCTATATGATTCATCACTGAAAAAGTAGAATTATACAAGGAGGGATCATGCACATTTTATTAATTAGAAGTTGTATTTAAACTTATTAATTCATTTTGTTGCACAAGGTTTATCTTTTTCTTTTGTTTTCCTCAATTTATTTTGGGCTTATTTTATGTAGAGTAGGGTTAAAATGCTCCATTGATTTCGTGCTCCATCATGCCCAACTTCGTAATTTCTATTTTCAAAGTTTACAGTCAATCCGAACCGTCCAATATGATCTTCATATTAAAATATACTTGGATACAAAATTTTATATTTTTTGAATTTTTTTGCTATTTTTTAAGATAGGTACAAAATCAATGTTTTTAGAAGATTCTGGTTCATTGATTTTGTATATCTCTAAACAATAATTAAATAAAAATCTAAAAATTATAACAAAATTTATCCAAGCAATTTTAATATGAAGATCATGCTGAACGATTCAGATTAATTATTTAGACTTTGAAAATAAAGATAATGACGATGGACATGATGGGCACAAAACTAATGAGGCATTTTAATTATATTATTTTCTGTACTAGTAAATCTATAACTGACAAGTGACAACAGCCTACTAAGATGTCTTCGCACTTGCAAAATAAAGAAGGCCTTGTCAAATGACATTATAGACCCGACTCATAGGCCTTCAATACTGCCTTTATTTACACTTTGTTTCTTACCTCTTTTTTTCTCTTCTTTTTGTTCATTTAATTTGTGTGCTTCCAAGTAAAAAATATCAGACATGCATACACAACGCCCATGATTTAAATGATAAAATATAACGTATAGGCATGTTATTATCTCCAACGATACACAAAAATTAATCGTTCTATATATCAATTAACCATTATGATCCAACTCCGTCTACATTCAAATATTTGCAATCGGCTCTGTGATCTTTCTTTCTTTCTTAATTTTTTTTTAATTGAAACGAAGCTCTGTGATCTTTGAAGGAAATGGATTTGGTTCAGTATGGCTTGCAGGCATTGAGCACTTTTTTGGAATACTATACTATGGGAATGTTTGAGGGAGTTATAGTTAGATATGTTCGATTGCAATCGGCTCTGTGATCTTTCTTTCTTTCTTAATTTTTTTTTAATTGAAACGAAGCTCTGTGATCTTTGAAGGAAATGGATTTGGTTCAGTATGGCTTGCAGGCATTGAGCACTTTTTTGGAATACTATACTATGGGAATGTTTGAGGGAGTTATAGTTAGATATGTTCGATTGCAATCGGCTCTGTGATCTTTCTTTCTTTCTTAATTTTTTTTTAATTGAAACGAAGCTCTGTGATCTTTGAAGGAAATGGATTTGGTTCAGTATGGCTTGCAGGCATTGAGCACTTTTTTGGAATACTATACTATGGGAATGTTTGAGGGAGTTATAGTTAGATATGTTCGAGGAGTTTCTTGACTGGAACTTGGCTGACCCTGCGATTGGGGATAAGGAAGGCTTAAAGCTAGATGATGATGTTTGAGTGATCAATTTGAGTCAGAAGGGTGTGATTTGGGGATCCAACTCTGCTGTTTTTCTTAGAAAAAAACATGACTGCTGTTTTTTTTAGAGAAAAGCAGGATTATGTTTTTCCGATTCCAACCATTTAAATTTTTTCATTTGTGTATCTCAATAAAAAAAAAATTCATGTATAAATCTTAACGAATTTGAATGGCTGGGATTGGAAAAGCAGGACCCTGCTTTTCTCTCAGAAAAGCAGCAGAGTCTATTCCGTGATTTGGTCGGTGCATGAGAAGAGTCCATAACCGGGTTTGAAGTTGAATTAAGAAATTGAGTTAACTAGAACACATAAACGCAGCTTAATACATTAATGTGGCACTTGCCTGCATGTAATTTGACATGTTCAAAACTGAGAAACATCTAACATGCTCAAAATGAAAGCGGGCATATTTGGAAAAAAATTAAAAAATAAAAAAATTGCAACATCTAACTAGGTTTGCAGGAGAGCTCCGCGTTGTGGGTTCGGCTTGTAAAGAAAAAGAGCAAAGAAAAATAATGAAAGTGCTTATTGTTACGGTACTTTAGAAAATTAATGGGAATATTTTGCACTGATGGTGGAAATCATTATACGTCTAGAAACAACAAAATTTTTCTCATGAACTAAAAGATAGAATAAAATTAGTGATTGAACTTGTTAGTTTCTTCTTATCGGATTGTGGATCCTTATTTTCAAAATGATTATTAAATAAATCTAGTTTCATTTTCTAATTAAAAATGATAAAATGATGTCCCTACAAATTATATTTATGGTTCTTATCATCTTATGAAAAGTTTTCGAAAATTTGTCATGACATATCAAAGAAAATCAATAAATATTCTATGATTGTGGATCCTACTCACTCTTTTGGCTCTCTAGTGTTGTTCCAGATCATCTCCTCTCACCCGATTGGATATTTAGTGTTGCTTTGTATCAGCTCCTTCATCCATGAATCTCTATTTCACTCCGTTGGATCTTTAATGTTGTTCTGAATCATCTCCTCCATCCACGAAGCTCTTTCAAACTTTGTTAGATCTTTAGTGTTGTTCTTAATCATCCCCTTGATAAGCATAAATTATATACACATTTGATCTAGTTTTTATCATAAAATAACTCCAATTATCATGTATTTTGAATATAAAAGGAATAAATTACACCTAGAATCAAGTTACTACGGTAGTTTGGCTTTAAAATGCAGGAAAAGACGAAAAATGATGTAATTAGGGCTGAGTGCGGATCAACCACCCGCACTGAGATTCAGTGCGGACGCACTCAGTACTTAGCCGATTTTCCAGCCTCTCAGCACAAGCCAGGATTTTTCCCGAGCGTAATGCGTCCACACTCACACGCCAATGCGGGTCATCCATCCGCATTCGGTACTTAGTCGAATTTTCAGAAACTGCAAATCAGCATTGAGGTTCAGCAGTGCGGGTCCTACATCCGCATCCACATCCAGTGCGGACGCACTCAGAAGATTACGCAGGATTTTCGCCAAGTTAAATAAGGAAAGTTGAATCCAGTGCGGATCAACCATCCGCACTCACAGCCAGTGCGGACGCACTGAACACGCAGACAGCCAGAATTACCCGGTTTCAACACTGTTTCTATTTTTGGCACTCCAAGGACACGTTTTAAGAAGCCAAAAAATAGCAATACTTGCCAGGAAAGAAATGTAAAAAGAGCACCCACTAACTCCACCTTCTAGCCTCTAAATTGGACATGATCTCTTGCTATAAAAGGGCTAGAACTTTCCCTTCCAAATCATCCACTACCATCCATCCCCACAACACATCTCATTCTCTCTCTACACACAACTCAGCCATATTTTCTAAAGAAGGTGAAGCTTTCAAGCAAGGAGAAGAAGGGTTTCTTGAGCAAGATTCGGCAAGATTGAGGTTCTAGATTCAAAGGGTGTAATTATTCTTTATTTCATTTCCTTTTATTCTTTGCCAAACTTTGCAATGTTACTCTCCAAGAGGGAGTAGTTCTCTCTCTAGGGGTTTAGGTCAATGCATGAACTTGTTTAATTCTATTTTATTCGATTATTTTCTTTTATTATGATTGTTTTATCGGATTTGATTGTTAATTTCTGGGATTTAAATAATTTGTGTTAGAAACATAATTAGTACTTGAATTGTAGCATCTCGTTTTGGTTTCAAAAGAACCAAAATTGATTAGGATCAATAGGATAGTACCAAATTATGAATGCAAATATCTTAGGTTTTAGATTAAGATTCTAACCAATTTAATCTAAGCCGGAACTACAGAAATTAAGGTTAGGAATTTGGTGAAGAACCTAAACGTGAAGTCAAACCCTAATTAGGACATCTCAAATCGAGTCGGATATTGGTATCATGAACTTAATTGAGAAGTACCAATATTCGAGGAGAGGAGAGACTAACAAGAGCGTATAATCTAGGTAGCTAGGGTGAAGAACCTAAAAAGTGAAGTCCGAATTACTTAGACACGTTATTAATTCATGAAGGTGACTCTTAATAACATATTAGGTTAGAAACCTCATCAAATCATACATGAATTTAAGCAAATACCGAATAAATAGAATTAGCAAGGGATTGTAGACCAAAGACCCCTAGATTCTCTAAACCTTGAAAACAAACCGACTTTTCTCTCGTTTACTTTTACTTTTATTTGTTTAAAACTTCTTTCGGGTATTGAACCCAACCTTAGGATTTTTACTACAAACCCCCCAATTTACTTTATTGCACTTTTCTTTCTTTTCTGAAATTTATTATCTAAAGTTGGAAATTTAGTATTTATCTTACTCCTTGTGGTTCGATACCCGATAATATACTACACGGTAGGATTGTATACTTGCGATCTAAACCGAAAGTGTATTTGAGGATAAAGCTTTTTACATATACCCTTTGCACGTATCACCCCTCCATCCACGAATCACTATCTCACTCTGTTGGATCTCTAGTGTTGTTCTGTACACCTCCTCCATCCACGAAGCTCTGTCTCACTACATTGGATTTCTAGTGTTGTTCTGGATCACCTCCTCGAACCACGAATGCATTTCTCACTCCGTTGGCTCTCTAATGTTGTTCTAGATCACCTCTTCTATCCACAAATATCTTTCTCACTCGGTTGGATCTCTATTGTTGTTTTGTTTCACCTGCTTCATCTATGAATCTTTATCTCACTCCGTTAGATCTCTAGAATTGTTCCGGATCACCTCCTCTATCCACGAATCTCTATCTCACTCCCTTGGATCTCTACTCTAATGTTGTTCTGAATCACCTCCTTCATCCACGAATGCATTTCTCACTCCGTTGGCTCTCTAGTTTTGTTTTGGATCACTTCCTCCATCCACGAATCTCTATCTCACTCCGTTGGATAGTGTTGTTCTGGTTCACCTCTTCAATCCACGAATGTATTTGTTGTGTATTTTAGGTATTGAAATATGGGGCAAATTTAATACACTTTTAACATTTAAAATTTATAAACCTTCGTACACAATAAATAGGTTAGTTGCAAGCGCACAACCTATCGATTGTAGTATGTAGGTGTCGATCCGCATGGAGGTAGGGAAATACTAATTTTTACTAAAGTAAACTATTTTTAAAACAAAACAATAAAAGTAAAAAGGGGGATTTTGTGTAGTTTCGTTTTTAATGAAAATTAAAATATCGTAGCAAAGCAATTAAAATTCGGATGTGATTCGAATTGGAGAAGTCTAGGGGCTATTGACTTACAATTTCTTGGTTAATTTTTCATTTGTTTGATATCTAAATTCATGTTTGTTTTGATGGAGTTTCTAACCTTGTGATGTGGCTAGATAATTCGGATTTCACAATTAAGTACTTCACCATAACTACGTAGATTTAAGCGCATGTTAGCCTATTTCAACTAAGTATTGATACAAATATTCTGGTGTGATGAGTTAACGTTCCTCTAGTTTTAGGGCTGTCATGATCATAATAGGAATATTTAACATTACATGCACACAAAATAATATATCAATGTCTAATCTTATCTAGAGTTTCCAATTAGGTTTTAGGCTTCACAATTAAGTCCTTCACCCTAACTTAACCAATAATTCTTGTGGTTCCGGATAAAGATTAGAATGGTGTGTTGCTAATCTAAAACCCTAAAATAATTCAAGCATATAGTAAGGTACCGTCAAGCAATTGTTCCTAGCAATTCAAGTTGTAAAACATAAACGGGATACTATCAAGTACACAGATTATGCAATTAGCGAGAACTTATCAATCAACAAGAATAAATCAAGCAAGCAAACAATCATCATAAAGAGATAATCAAACAAACTAGAAAATAATGCAAGTTCATGTTTAACGCCTAAGTCCATAGAGAGGAAATCTAGCCTCTTATAGGTGCTTTAACATCCACAAGAAAATACACATGGTAAAAACTAAGAAAATACGTAAGAGAAAATAATATAACCAATCTCCAAGTTCCTGCCCAAGTTCTTCCCTTATCGCTCAAGCAAAACCTCGATTTCTTCCTTCTCTTCCTTCGAAATTCGCAACTTTGATAACTGCAGAGAGTAATGGCTTAGAATCTTCCTTGATGAGCAGTGATAATTTTTGTGGTCTCCTTAATCTTATATAGCATTTTCTAAACTTGGGGATCAAGTTGTTCTATTTTTGGCGCCCACTAAGCCCACTAACTTCCATATTTAGCAGTTTTTCAGGCTGGTACGGTCATTCGTGTGGCTGCACAAAATCCTACATTCAGAATTTAGATTTGTTTCCTTCATGAAAGTTGTAGATATTTTTGTCCTGGTTCTGTCAAACTTTGATTCACCTAAATCGGAGTTCGTATGATCAAGATATGGCCAAAATACGAACTGTGTGTCGTAGCTGTGATTATGTTCAGCTATTGTGCGGCCCGCACAAAATTTCTGACACTAAATAAGCATAAATACAAGAAATTTGGTACAGTTTGGAGGCCAAACACTATCCTACGGTGCATAGAAAATTGGCTTATTAGTATTTCTCACTCCGTTGGCAGTGTTTCTTGGTCATCTCGTCTATTCACAAATCTCCTTCTCACTCGGTTGGTTCCCAGTGTCGTTCTTAGCACCTCTTCCATCTACGAATTTATTTCTCACTCTTTTGAATCTCAAGTGTTGTTAGTATCACCTCCCCTATCCACAAATCTCTTTCTCACTTCGCTGGATATCTAATGTCGTTCATGATCACCTCCTCCATCCACGATTATCTATCTCACTCTGTTGGATCTCTAGTGTTGTTCTGGATCACCTCCTACATCCACAAATCACTATCTCGCTCTGTTGGATCTCTAGTGTTGTTCCGTATCACCTTCTTCATCCATGAATTTCTATCTGGCTCCGTTGGATCTCTTGTGTTGTTTCGAATCACCTCCTCCATCCATGAATCTCTGTCTCACTCCGTTGGATCTCTAGTGTTGTTTAGGATCACCTCCTCCATCCACGAATGTATTTCACACTCTGTTGGCTCTCTATTGTTGTTCTGTATTGCCTCTTTCACCCATGAATGTCTATCTCACTCCCTTGGATCTCTAGTGTTGTTCTGGATCACCTCCTCCATCCACGAAGCTCTTCCTAACTCCATTAGATCTCTAGTGTTGTTCTGGATCACCTCTTCCATTCACGAAACACTATCTCACTCTTTTGGATATCTAGTGTTGTTTCGTATCACCTCCTTCATCAATGAATCTCTATCTTACTCTGTTGGATCTCTTGTGTTGTTTCGGATCACCTCCTCCATCCACAAATCACAATTTGGCTCTGTTGGATCTCTTGTGTTGTTCTGTATCACCTCCTCCATCCATGAATCTCTATCTGACTCTGTTGGATCTCTAGTGTAGTCTGGATCACCTCCTCAATCCACGAATATATTTATCATTCCGTCGGCTCTCTCGTGTTGTTCTGGATCACCTCCTCAATTCACAAATCTCCGTCTCACTCGGTTGGATCTCTATTGTTGTTTTGTATCACCTCCTTCATCCAGGAATCTCTATCTCACTCCGTTGGATCTCTAGTGTTGTTTCGGAACACCTCCATCCACGAATCTCTATCTCACTCTGTTTGATCTCTAGTGTTGTTTTCGATGACCTCCTCCATCCATGAATGCATTTGTCACGCTGTTGGCTCTTTAGTGTTATTCTGGACAACATACTCTATCAACAAATCTCTTTCTAACTCTGTTGGATCTCTATTGTTGTTCTGTATCGCCTCTTTCATCAATGAATGTCTAACTCACTCTGTTGGATCTTTAGTGTTGTTCCGGATCACGTTCTCCATCCATTGATCTTTATCTCATTCGGCTAGATCTGTAGCATTGTTCTAGATCACCTCCTCTATCCAAGAATGTATTTCTCACTCCGTTGGCTCTCTAGCGTTGTTTTGGGTCACCTCCTCTATCCAGAAACCTCATTCTCACTCAGTTGGATATCTAATGTTGTTCTGTATCACCTCCTTCATCCATGAATCTCTATCTCACTCTATTTGATCTCTACTGTTGTTTAGATGACCTCCTCCATCCACAAATGTATTTGTCACTCTGTTGGCTCTCTTGGGTTGTTCCGAATCACCCGCTCTATCCATGAATCTCTATCTCACTCTGTTGGATCTCTAGTGTTGTTTTGGACCACCTCTTCCATCCACGAATCTCTATCTCACTCTGTTGGCTCTCTAGTGTTGTTCTGGATCACCTCCTCTATGCAGAAATATCATTCTCACTCGGTTGGACCTCTAGTGTTGTTATCTATCACCTCTTTCATCCATGAATCCCTATCTCACCTCCTCCATCCACGAAGCTCTTTCTAACTCCGTTGGATCTTTTGTGTTGTTCAAGATCACCTCATCCTTCCACGGATCTCTATCTCACTATGTTGGATCTCCAATGTTAATACGGATCACCTTCCCCATCCACGAATCTTTATCTTCGGATCTATAGCGTTGTTCTAGATCACCTCCTCCATCTACGAATATATTTTTCACTCCGTTGGCTCTCTTGTGTTGTTCCGAATCGCCCACTCTATCCACAAATCTCTATCTCACTCCGTTAGATCTCCAATGTTGTTCCGGACAACCTCTTCCATCCACGAATCTCTATCTCAAAACGTTGGCTCTCTAGTGTTGTTCTAAATAACATACTATCTCAACAAATCTCTTGCTAACTCTGTTAGATCTCTAGTATTGTTCTGTATTACCTCCTTCATCCATGAATCTCTATATCACTTCGTTGGATCTCTAGTGTTCTTCCGGATCACCTCCTCCTTCCACGAATAACTATCTCATTCCGTAAGATCCTTAGTGTTGTTCTGGGTCACCTCTTCCATCCACGAATGTATTTCTTACTCCGTTGGCTCACTACTGTTGTTCTTGGTGACCTTGTCTATCCACAAATCTCCTTCTCACTCGGTTTGATCTCTAGTGTTGTTCTTATCACCTCCTCCATCCACGAATCTATTTCTCACTCTTTTGGTTCTCAAGTGTTGTTTTGTATCACCTCCGCTATTCACAAATCTCCTTCTCGCTCTGCCAGATATCTAATGTTGTTCTGGATCACCTCATCCATCAACGATTCTCTATCTCACTCTGTTGGATCTCTAGTGTTCTTCTGGATCACCTCCTCCATCCACGAAGGTATTTCTCACTCAATTGACTCTTTAGTGTTGTTCAGGATAACATACTCTATCAACAAATCTCCTTCTAACTCTGTTGGATCTCTATTGTTGTTCTGCATCGCCTCCTTTATCCATGAATGTCTATCTCACTCTGTTGGATCTCTAGTGTTGTTCTAGATCACCTCGTCCATCCACAAAGCTATTCCTCACTCAATTGACTCTCTAGTGTTGTTCAGGATAACATACTTTATCAACAAATCTCCATCTAACTCTGTTGGATCTCTATTGTTGTTTGGCATCGCCTCCTTCATCCATGAATGTCTATCTCACTCTGTTGGATCTTTATTGTTATTCTGGATCACCTCCTCCATCCACAAAGCTGTTCCTTACTCCATTGGATCTTTAATGTTGTTCTGGATCACCTCATCCTTCCACGAACCTCTATCTCACTCTATTGGAACTCTAGTGTTGTTCCGTATCACCTCCTCCATCCACAAATCTCTATCTCACTCATTTCGATCTCTAGTGTTGTTTTAGATCACCTCCTCCATCCACGAATGTATTTCTCACTCTGTAGGATCTTTACTGTTGTTCTGGGTCATCTCTTCCATCCACAAATGGATTTGTCACTCCGGTAGCTCTCCAATATTGTTCTTGGTCACCTCGTCTATCCACCAGTCTCCTTCTCACTTGGTTGGATCTCTAGTGTTGTTTTGTATCACCTCCTTCATTCATAAATTTCTATCTCACTCCGTTGGATCTCTATCTCAAAACGTTGGCTCTCTAGTGTTGTTCTAAATAACATATTATCTCAACAAATCTCTTGCTAACTTTGTTAGATCTCTAGTATTGTTCTGTATTACCTCCTTCATCCATGAATCTCTATATCACTCCGTTGGATTTCTATTGTTGTTTCGGATCACCTCCTCCATCCATGAATCTCTATCTTACTCCGTTGGATCTCTAGTGTTGTTTCGGATCACATCCTCCATCCACGAATCTCTATCTCACTCTATCTGATCTCTAGTGTTGTTTTAGATGACCTCCCCCGTCCAAGAATGTATTTCTCACTCTGTTGGCTCTCTAGCGTTGTTTTGGTTACCTATCTCACTCATTCTCACTAAGTTGGATATCTTATGTTGTTCTGTATCACCTCTTTCATCTACGAATCTCTATCTCACTCCCTTAGATCTCTAGTGTTGTTCTGGATCACCTCCACTATCCATGAAGCTCTTTCTAACTCCGTTGGATCTCTAGTGTTCTTCCGGATCACCCGCGCTGTCCACGAATCTCTATCTCACTCTGTTAGATCTCTGGTGTTGTTCTTGACCACCTCTTCCATCCAGAATCTCTATCTCACTCTGTTGGCTCTCTAGTGTTGTTCTAGATCACCTCCTCTATCTAGAAATATCATTCTCACTCGATTGGACCTCTATTGTTGTTATCTATCACCTCATTCATTCGTGAATCTCTATCTGACTCTGTTGGATCTCTTGTGTTGTTTTGGATCACCTCTTCCTCCCACAAAGCTCTTTCTACCTCTGTTGGATCTTTTGTGTTGTTCTGGATCACCTCATCCTTCCACGAATCTCTATCTCACTATGTTGGATCTCTAGTGTTAATCCGGATCACCTCCTCCATCCACGAATTACTATCTGGCTGTTGGATCTCTTGTGTTGTTCTGTATCACCTCCTCCATCCACGAATCTCTATCTGACTCTGTTGGATCTCTAGTGTAGTTTGGATCACCTCCTTAATCCACGAATCTCTAGTGTTGTTTGTATCACCTCCTTCATCCATAAATCTTTATCTCACTAGATTGGACCTTTAGTGTTGTTCTAGATCACGTCCTAACCACGAATCACTATCTCACTCGGTTGGATCTCTAATGTTATTTTAGATCATCTCCTCCATCCACGAAACTCTATCTCAGTCCGTTCGATCTATAGTGTTGTTTTAGATTAACTCCTCTATCCACAAATGTATTTCACACTTTGTTGTCCCTCTTGTGTTGTTCTGGATAACAAACTCTATCAACAAATCTCCTTCTAACTATGTTGGATCTCTATTGTTGTTTTGTATCACCTCCTTCATCCATCAACGGAGTGAGATCGACATTGAATTTCTGTTGGCTCCCTAGTCTTGTTCTGGATCACTCATTCATCCATGAATCCCTATCTTACTCCCTTGGATCCCTAGTGTTGTTCTGGATCACCTCCTCCATTCACGAGGCTCTTGCTAACTCCGTTAGATCTTTAGTGTTGTTCTGATCACCTCCTCCATCCCCGAAACACTAAATCGCTCTTTTGGATCTCTAGTGTTGTTCCATATCCCCTCTTTCATCCATGAATCTCTTTCTCACTCTCTTGGATTCCTAGTGTTGTTATGGATCAAGTCCTCCATCCACGAAGCTCTATCTAACTTCGTTGGATCATTAGTGTTGTTCTGGATCACCTCCTCCATCCATGAAACACTATCTCGCTCTTGTGGATCTCTAGTGTTGTTCCGTATCACCTCCTTCGTCAATGAATCTCTATCTTACTCTATTGGATCTCTTGTGTTGTTTTGGATCACCTCCTCCATCTACGAATCTCTATCTCACTCCGTGCAATCTCTAGTGTTGTTCAGGACCACCTCCTCCATCCACGAATCTCTATCTCACTCCCTAGGATCTTTAATGTTGTTCTGGGTCAGCTCTTCCATCCACGAATGTATTTCTCACTTCGTTGGCTCTCTAGTATTGTTCTTGGTCATCTCGTCAATACACAAATCTCTTTCTCAATCGGTTGGATCTCTATTGTTGTTTTGTTTCCCCTCCTTCATCCCTGAATCTCTATCTCACTCCGTTGGATCTCTAGTGTTGTTTCAGATCGCCTCCTCCATCCACGAATTTCTATTTCACTCCGTTCGATCTCTATTGTTGTTTTTGATCACCTCCTCCATCCACAAATGTATTTCTCAATCTGTTGGCTCTCTAGTGTTGTTCTGGATAACATACTTTATAAACAAATCTCCTTCTAAATCTGTTGGATCTCTAGTGTTGTTCCGGATCACCTCCTCAGTCCACAAAGCTCTTCCTAACTCCATTGGATCTTTAATGTTGTTTTGGATCAACTCAAACTTCCACGAATCTCTATCTCACTCAGTTTGATCTCTAGTATTGTTCCGTATCACCTTCTCCATCCGCGAATCTTTATCTCACTCTGTTGGATCTGTAGCATTGTTCTAGATCATCTCCTCCATCTACGAATGTATTTTTCACTCTGTTGGCTCTCTGGTGTTGTCCCAGATCACTTCCTCCAACCACGAATCTCTAACTCTCTCCGTTGGACCTCTAGTGTTGTTCCAGATCACCTCCTCCATCCAAGAATCTCACTCCGTTGGACCTCTAGTGTTGTTCCAGATCACCTCCTCCATCCACGAAACTCATTCTAACTCCATTGGATATGTAGTGTTATTATGGATCATATGCTCCATCCACGAATCACTATTTGGCTCTGTTGGATCTCTTGTGTTGTTCTGTATCACCTCCTCAATTTGGATCTCTAGTGTAGTCTAGATCACCTCCTCCATTCACAAATGTATTTCTTACTCCATTAGCTATCTAGTATTGTTTTGAATCACCTCCTAAATCCACAAATCTCCTTCTCACTCGGTTGGATCTCTATTGTTGTTTCGTTTCACCTCATTCATCCATTAATCTCTATCTCACTTCGTTGGATCTCTAGTTTTGTTTTGGATGACCTCCTCTATCCAAAAATATATTTCTAACTCCGTTGGATCTTTAGTGTTGTTCAGGATCACCTCATCCTTCCACGAATCTCTATCTCACTATGTTAGATCTCTAGTGTTGTTCAAGGTCACTTATTCCTTTAACAAATGTATTTCTCAATCCGTGGGCTCTCCAGTGTTGTTCTTGCTCACCTCGTCTATGCACAAATCTCCTTCTCACTCTGTTGGATCTCTAATATTGTTCTTATCATATCCTTCATCCACGATTCTCTATCTCACTCTGTTGGATCTTGTGTTATTCTGGATCACTTCCTCCATCCACGAATGTATTTCTCACTCTGTTGTCTCTCTAGTTTTGTTCTGGATAACATACTCTATCGACAAATCTCGTTCTAACTCTGTTAGATCTCAATTGTTGTTTTGTTTCACCTCCTTCATCTATGAATGTCTTTCTCACTCTGTTGTATCCCTAGTGTTGTTCTGGATCACCTCCGCCGTCCACAAAGCTCTTCCTAACTCCATTGGATCTCTAGTGTTGTTCTGGATCAACTCAACCTTCCACGAATCTCTATCTCACTCTGTTCGACCTCTAGTGTCGTTCCGTATCGCCTTCTCCATCCACAAATCTTTATCTCACTATGTTGGATATGTAGCGTTGTTCTAGATCACC